>CM076578.1:1434684886-1434882125 GCA_034641835.2 Pinus albicaulis | reverse complement strand
CTGATGCTACCCCAAATACACAAAATCTCAACACTTGTGGGATGCAGTATTGTGTAGGCTGATGCAGTGACTGCACAGAGGGAGCAAGGAGCAGCTCAAATTGAGCTGAGGTCAGTGTCAGATTGCTTGTGGAAGTGAGAAAATTTCTCACTAGTTTTACTACCAGTCATTTCTACGTATTGGATTGCTAGATTAAGCATCCATACTTTTGTACTCAGATTTACTACTGCATAATAATCAAACCCTCAACTGCTGCACCAATTTTCTCGAGTTGGGTTTTTCTAAGGACTTAGTCCAAATAACGGTGTAATTTTGTGTGTGTGCATCTAATCTTCCAACGTTTATTTTTCTTTTGCAATATTTGTTTTGTGAAGGTTGGAGTGTATTTGTTTCGTTATTTGCCGTAGCACAGAGTAAATAATTTGTTTAATTTATTTAACAAATAGAAGAAACAATATCAGTTGCTGTAGTAGGATTCTGGGTAACAAAATTTTCACATGGTATCAGAGTGTAGATAGAAAGCCAGAGAGCTCAGTTGCAGAAAGGAAGAGGAGCTTCGTAGCACTGCGTAAGTAGTTCCTTGAAACCGCAAAGGCAACGTAGTACCTTTGGTCAGGAGCTTCAAATTTTGAGGAAAAACCGATTTTCTCTGAGAGAGCGACAAAGAAATCAAATTTTCCAGATCGAAGTTTACCAGAGGCAAGGGGAGCAACAATATTTTTCCTTGTAGAGCAGATCTTCAGCTAGACGCAGTATTTTGTAGCATTTGCTATTGCAAAATAGCGCTAGGAGGAAGAAAGAGCAGACACTGAGGAAAATCTTTCCTCAGGGGACTTCAAGTTAAGAATTTGATTTCTCACTGCAGAGTAGTAGTCATTGTGAGCAGTGTTTCCCACTCTAGCAGGGAGTGCGTAGAGCCTAGCAGCAGCTGTGCAGAGGGGAAGAGGAGGATTTTGACTTATTTTGCAGAGATGGCATCAATAGGGTTGAGAGATCAAAATCGGTTGGACGAAGCATCAAACTATGTGATCTGGAAGGCAAGGATTACTTGTCTTCTAGATGAATACGATCTCAAAGCCTATATTGATAACGTGGTGGTTATCCCCACGGATCCAGATCAGCTGAAGGTCTACAAGAAGGAAATGGTGAAGGCGAAGACACTGATTCTCAATGGCATTCGAGATCATGTGGCATCACACATAGCTGGCAAGGACACTGCCAAGCAGATGTGGGATGCTCTCGCTATGCTATACCAAGGATCTTCCGAGTGACGAAAGATGTATTTGGAGGAGAAGCTGAGGTGTACCCGTATGCAGAAGGGGGAGCGCATAGCCTCACTAGGCTTCAGGATGTCCGAGACCAATTGTCAGCTGTAGGGTCATCACCCCAACCTACAAAATTGTTGTTGTTAGCTCTCAACAACGTTTCCAAGGACTGACAGGTCTTTGTCCAGAGTATCTTGGGCATAGACAACTTGTTGGAAATACTAAGGGGGGGGGGGGGTGAATCAATATTTCTTATCAATTAACACTTTTAAATTTTTTCAGAGCATTAGTTAATCTTCAATTATTCTTGATGTTTATCTAGTAACAACAGTAAACAATAGAACACAATAGGCACACGAATTTTAGGTGGAAAACCCCCTTCGGGTCAAAAACCACCGAACGCTTTTCTAATAAATTCTTTAATCTTCAACCCCAACTTAAATGAAAGGTACAACTTCCTAGAATTCTAGAAAAGCATTCTTCTCCAGCTCCCACTGGAAGGACGCCCCAATGCCCTGGTTTCTTCAGTAGTCAATTGAATGGATGCCCCGAAATCCTAGACCGACCTACAACCCTAAAGTGTTCATAGGCTCCAACTTGTAGGTGACTTATGCACCAACCTAGCACCTCCCTGCCACCCTATAATGATCAGAAATAAGACAAGTGTGTGGACTCCCTTACTAGGGACAATGATCCACGATACAAAATGATTCACAATTATTTTCTTTAACTAGACCAATCACCCAATCATAATATCACCTGAAACCCAACCATAACATTATCCAACAATGACACTTATACCTCCCAACAATGCCTCTCCAACTCTAGGCAAATTGACTCTTTTACAATTTTACAATGATGATTTTTACAATACTGACCTTTGACACGACCTGATACTTGACTTGACACTGCTTCTTTGAACACTAGCAGCTGCTGAGGTGTTGTTGTGCTTGCTAAAAGTAATGGTACTTTGGCATTGCATTGTCCTTCTAGTATGTGTCTGAGTTGTCCTATTGTGTCCTCCTTCCTGCACATGCATTAATGAACAAGACCCACACCAATATACAAACAAAATACTTTCACTGTCCTGCAAACCATATGTTAGAGAAATATTCAAATTTCAAATGTAAATACGTTCAACATTTATGAACAAAGCCCAATCAAACATACATACAAAATACTTACATTGTCCTGCAAAAACACATGTCAGAGATGATATTCAAATTAAAATTCAAACACTAATCATACATACCTTGTTGTAGCAGACTTACCCTTGACTGTTGATGTGTTGTCCTTATTGCAGTGATCCTTGAATGCATATTTTTTCTTGCCTTCTAGAAGCTCGATATTGAATCTCTTGTATATATGTAATTTCAGATCTCCAAGGTTTGAAATTGTGCCCCATGGTAGCCCTCTAAGTCCTCTTTCCAACCCCGCAAGTCTGATCAATATTGGATTCTTCAAGAAATAGTTATGCCCATTCTCCTATGATGACCTGATTATAGATTGGTTCAATAGAGCGAACTTGTACGAAGTGCCACGTGTTACTGTTTCAACCTTCGGTCGTGAAAACCATATGCAACAAACTACAATCCATCCTCTTTCTGTCACTTACGAAATTTGAATCCAATGCTCAGAGAGAAAATTATGATGACTTTCCCAAGGTCACCTGTTTGACATGAAATTTGGGAGCCTGCAAAAACCCTAACTTCCTCAGATCATATCTCCGAAGATATAGCAAACCAAAATATGAAATTCGGTCACGCGCTTCATTAGGATTTCGGCTCAAATGTGTTTTTTTCAGCATCTGAAGCTTCACAGAAAAAAGTTATAGCGATAATGTCACAATGACCTATTTCAAGTAGCGAAATCCTTGCATCAAGAGGATATGAGGGTCACAATTTATATAAATGCTTAGGTTGAGAGGGTCTTCAACAAGTGAACGTTGGAGGGATTTTTGGAGTTTTAAAAAATTATTAATTATTGATAATTTCAATGATCACAACCAATGATTAGTGTCATGCCACAACCCCATGGGGTTTTAGCCCACTAACTGGGGTTACTAACTTCAAACACGAATATCTCTTGAACTGTGAAGAATTACGTGGCGTGCCATATATCAAAGAAAACATCTCGACAAGTAGAAACTATCCAAAATATCCTTGACTCGGAATAGAGTAAGTTGTGAAGTCAAAATTTCCATGCAAGATCGGGGTAGCCCCTGTTGCTACTTGGGTTGAGATTAATGACAACCACTGATCAACAATCTCCCCTTTTGGCATTGATGGCAACACAAGTACTCCCCTTGCGATCATGACACCTCTTCCTACAACATTCTCTCCCCCTTTGTCATCAATGGCAAAGGGTAACTCACCCTGACAAACATCATCCTGCGGACCCGTACACTGTACACACCCCCCTGTTTTTACTTAGTTAGATAAGAGAAAGTGTCTAACTAGAACTTGAGAGAATCCCAAGCTTTAGGGGAATATACCCAAATGCTTCACGAGGTAATGGTTTGGTAAAGATGTCAGCAATTTGTTCCTTTGTGCCAACATATTCAAGCTTGATATTCTTTTCGGTGACCTGCTCTCTAACGAAATGATATTTGATCGGAATGTGCTTTGTTTTGGAATGCATCACAGGATTCTTGGAGATACTAATGGCACTGGTGTTATCGCAAAAGATGGGAATAGGCTCATCAAACATGACTTGAAGATCTTGCAAAGTTTGCTTCATCCAGAGAACTTGAGTACAACACGCTGCTATCGCGATATATTCTTCTTCTGCTGTGGATAACGAGATTGAAGACTGCATTTTACTTATCCATGAAACAACACAACCACCTAGACAGAATGTTGCTGCACTGGTACTCTTTCGATCATCAACACTTCCTGCCCAATCCGCATCTGTATTAGCTTGGATAACTAGATTATTTCCTTTCGGATACCATAAACCATATTCTGTTGTGCCCTTAAGATATCAGAGAATTCTTTTGACGACAATAATATGAGATTCTTTTGGTGCTGCTTGGAATCTTGCTACCTTTGATGAATCTTCTAAACTTAACTTGCAACCTAATACCATTGGGGTAAGGATAGGCTTGCAATCTTCCATCTTGAATTTCTTGAGCATTTCCTTGATGTACTTGGTTTGATATATAAATATTCCTTTATCCTGCTGAGAAATCTGAAGCCCTAAAAATTATGTCAGCTCGCCAAGTAGAGACATTTCAAACTCAATTTGCATCTTTGTGGCAAAGTTTTTACTTAATCTGTGATCATTGCTTCCAAAAATTATATCGTCCACATATACCTCAATAATTGTTAGGTTATCTTGATCCACTTTACAATAGAGATTGTTGTCGGCGCTTCCTTTCTTGAATCCTTGTTGATGTAGATATCCATCAAGATGAGCATACCAAGTTCTAGGAGCTTGCTTGAGACCATATAGTGCCTTCTTTAATCTGCAGACATAGTCTTCCTTTTCAAAGAGCAGAAAACCTTCGGGTTGTTCAATGTAAACTTCTTCTTTCAATTCACCATTTCGAAAGGCTGACTTAACATCCATTTGGTATTCCCTGATTTTTCTCGAGCATGCATAAGCAAGAAACATTCTGATAGCTTCCATTCTGGCAACGAGAGCAAATGTTTCTTCAAAATCAATTCCTTCAACTTGTGCATATCCTTTGTAGACTAATCTTGCCTTATTCTTGGTAACCTATCCATCGTCATTCAATTTGTTTTTGAAGACTCATTTAGTTCCAATATCATTTTTATCCTTTGGTCGTGGAACCAATTCCCAAGTGTCGTTCTTCTCAATTTGATCCAGTTCTTCATTCATAACTGCTACCTAGTGTTTATCTTGACTAGCTTCCTCAAAATTGCTAGGCTCAAAAGTTGCTAGAAAAGCAAGGTGGGCTTGTTTGGATGAACGAAATTGTCGACTGATTCTGGTTCCAATTTCTTCATTTATGTTGTCGATGATTTATTTTGACAGATGATTCTTTTGACACCATTCTTTTAAAGCTTTTGGAGAATTTTCTTGTACATCCTGCTGATCATTTCTTATTTCCTCTTGGTTGACTGTTGTTTCCTTATTTGATTGGTTTTGTTTTGGAGCTTCTTCTTCATCCTTCACAGATTCTCCTTCAGATCCCTCAGATCCCTTAGATTTGCTTGAAGGGACAATCTCATATTCTTCCTTTGTAACATAATCTTCATCAAAAGTAACATTTATACTTTCCACTATTTGTTTTCGCCTTAGATTGTAGAATCTATAAGCCTTCCTTTTGCATGAATAACCAACGAAAATACCTTCATTGACACAGGAATCGAACTTGCCCAATTTTTTATCTTCTCTTTTGATGTAGCATTTGCTTCCAAATATTTTGAAGTATTTGACGTTAGCCGATCTTCCTTTCCATAATTCGTATGGAGTCATGTTACAATTGTTCCTTAGCAAACCTCTATTTATAATGAATACAACTGTATTCATTGCTTGAACCCATAATTTATGATCTAATTTTGAGTCATTTAACATTGTTCTGGCCATTTCCTGTATAGTTCTGTTTTTTCTTTCAGCAACTCCATTTTGCAGCGGTGGTCTGGCTGTTGAGAATTTCCTTTTTATTCCATTTTCATCACAGTATTGCTGAAATACCTTGGAAGTGAAATCTCCGCCATTATTTGATCTCAGGCATTTGATCTTCAAATCAATTTCATTTTCGACCAATTCCTTGTAGATTCTAAAACTCTCGAATGCCTCAGTCTTTTTCTTTAAGAAGCTGACGACTGTCATTCTGGTGTAATCATCTATCATTAGCATAAAATATAATTCTCCATCTAAACCTTTTGTTCTCATAGGACCACATAGATCAGTATGTACTAATTCCAATGGACGTGATCCAAAGTTTTCTTTTGTCTTGAACTTAACTTTTGTTTTCTTGCCGTGCCGACAAGATTCACATATCGTATTGGTAGGTTTTGAAATTTTAGGTATTTCTCTTACTGCTTCCTTCTTGTTGATCCTGACCAAATTGTCGAAATTTATATGTCCCATTCGTTTGTGCCATAACCAACTTTCATCTTCTTTTGCCACAAAGCACCCTTTAGCTGTCTCGTCCAAAATATATATGTCATTTGGAGCTCTGCTTGCTGTAGCCACAATTTTACCGAACTTGCCTTTCCCGATTCACATTTCTTAGAGTTAAATAACATCGTGTGTCCTTGATCGCACATTTGTCCAACACTGAGTAGATTGTGATTCATATTTTCAACAAACAACACATATTTCGCTAATGCATTCTTGCTTCCAAGTGTGATTGTACCTACTCCTATCACGTTAAAAGACTCGTCATTTCAAAAAAACACTGTTCCTTCCTTCTTTTCCTTCAAGGATATGAACTTATTCCTATCTCCAGTCATATGAGTTGAGCAACCACTATCAACATACCAAATGTTTCTGTTTCTTTGGGCCTTGAGAGAGATAGCACATTTTTCAGTGTTCTTTTTCCATATTTGTTCATTTTTATTTTGCGAGAATTCCTTTGAAGAACTTCCAAGTCTGCAATCTTTAGCCTAGTGTCCAAAATTGTTACATTTGTAACATTCGACATCATCTCTCAAATGATCAAATCTGTTAATATGCTGCTGAGTTCCGGAATATCCATTTCTGAAAGATCTCCCGAAACTGTATTTATTCCAAACATACGTGTGGCATTCTATAGCTCTATGTCCAAACGTTCGAAATGAATAAGAATGACCATAGAAGATAGGTTGATACCTGGGAGGAAATCTTCTTCGAGGAATTGTCTTCCATGGTTCTTCCTGCAACTCTTGATCTCTTGAGTTGGCTGGGAGGTCTACCTACTTGTTATATTTTGCATATCCATCTTCTATTGTTGTCATAGAAGGACTTGGCTTGTTTTCAGATTTTTCTTTGTAACCAAGACCAGTCTTGTCACTGTTTGATCGCTGATTGTTGATGATTTCTTCCAATGCCTTGGAGCTGTTGGTGTAGTTTTGAAGAGTTTTTCCATTTTTTACTTTCTTTCATAGAGAAACTATTTCAGCTTCCAATGCTTCTGTTTCCTTGTTGCTTTCCTTTAATTCTTCCCTAAGCAATTCTTCAACTCGTTTGTATTCTTCAACCTTGATTATAAGATTTATCACATGTTCCCTTTCTATCTTTAATTCGTCTTCAAGAGTGTTGACATGCTTTTTCTTGACCTTGAGCTCTTTGATAACCTTAATCACTTCGTTTTGAAATTCAACCTCAGTCATCTCTTCTTCCTCGTCTCCTTCTTCGTTAGATGCTTCTTGCTTATTATGCTTGGCCATAAACAATACTCTTTCGTTGATTTCTTCTTCGTTATCACTGTCTTCATCAGATGAGGAGCTACCTTCTTTGGAGAAGAAACTCTTAAACCATTTCTTCTTGCCTTGCTTGTTGAACTTCCTTAATTTTTTCGTAACAACCTCATTTTTTTTTAGGACACTTGGCTGCAAAATGCCCAACCTCACTACAATCGAACATATCAATGGAAGTTTACCTTTGAATTTCCCCATACCTGTTCTCATTTTTCGCGTGAAGTAGGAAAATTCTTTATCTGAAAATTCTTCTTCATCTTCTTCCTTACAACTGTGAAAATTTCTGAATATCTCAAACAGAAACCCTACTGTTAAATTTCTGATTTACTTCTCCTACTTACATTAAGTTATTAATCTGAAATTTTCAGCATTAACGTCGAAGTAAATACATTAACAATCTACACATACAAATCTAAACTAAATAACATGCACAATGACAAAGTGACACACAAGGATTTTCTGGACAACTGTCCCTGGAAAAACCCATTGCGGGAAAACTAGTCTTCTGGCTGCTGGAGGGTTTTTATTATTAAGCAGAATCTAAGTAGAACAGATCTAGGCACCAAACTAGTTAACCTGACAGAGAAATACATATGCAACTATACCTCTGTTCTAGAGATAGAAAAATTTACTGATTCACACCTTCAAACGGGATTTACAGAAATTAGCACTTTCCGGCCTCTAGAAACCCCAACGCTGCTCTGAAGCCCTTTGCTCAGCCTCTGCGCTGCTCAGGAAGGGCTTGCGTCACCCCAGACTGGGTTATGCTTCCCCTGCGTTGCCCTGGCTGGGATTGCATCAATCCTCCTGGGATTGCATCAACCCTCCTGGCACCGCGTCAGCCCTCCTGGCCTTTCGCTGCCTCTGCACTGCCCCTGCCGGGCTCTAGGCTTCTCTGTGTAGTTGCTGCTTCCTCTGCGCTGCTCTAGTCTGCTGCTTCTCTGCACTTGTTGTACTCTTGGCTTGGGACTACACCATCCCCCTCGCCAATACTGCCCCTCTTTGCAGCTGAAACACTTCTGAAATTCTTAGCAAACCACACCCTAGAATTCCAGCATAGCTTCAGTGCTCTGCTAGTGTGTGTGTCCTCCAACTGACCCCAAGCCCTCTTCTTATACTTTTCTCGTTGAAATATCAACGACCGTGATCTAATCTTGAATCGACGGCTAAGATTAGAAGATGCTTGATTCGTGTGACTTAAGTCATTTTCATCACATGTTTAAATTCGATTAACTTTAATCTTTTAATTTTCCAAAGTTAGAGTTAGGGTCCTTAATCAAAAAGACTAATTAATTAAATATCTCTTAAACAGGATGGAATTTCTTAAATCGCTTTCTGGGTCATGGAGATCATATGTACTCTAGTTCCTCCACAAAGTTTGGGAGCTAGAGCACATCCGATGCTACCCCAACACCCCAAAATATCAACAACAACTACAAGTTTTCGCTTTCGGGGTATGCTTGTCCTTACTAGTCTTCTTGGATGCGGCGGATGCTATTTCTAGGTTGTGAAAATTTCTGAATATTACTTATGCAGAAACCCTATTGTTAAATCTGGTTATACTTTTCCTACTTCAACAAGCTATTAATCTGAAATATTAAGCCTTAACATCGAAGTAAACACATTAATAGTCTACACAAATACAGATCTAAACTGCACAATGACTAAGTGACACACAAGATTTTCTGGACAAATGTCCTCGAAAAAACCCAATGCTGGAAAACTAGTCTTTTGGCTGTTGGAGGGTTTTTATTATTAAGTAGATTCTAAATACAACAAATCTGGGCACCTTACTGGTTAACTCGATAGAGAAATACAAAATCTGCAGCAAATACCTCTGTTCTAAAGACAGAAAACTGGACTGATTCACACCCTCAAACGAGATTTATAGAACGCAGCCCTTTTTAGTCTTCAGAAACCCCAGCGTTGCTCTGAAACCCTCTGTGTTAGATCTGCTAGCCTACATCAGTCCCTATGCTGCTCAGGAAGGGCTTGCGTCACCCCATACTAGGTTACGTGCCCTGGCTGGGCTTGCATCAACCCTGTTGGCATCCTATTGCTTCTGCGCTGCCCTTTCTGGGCCTGCACAACACCTGAAACTCTCCGCGTTACGTAGCTGCTACTCCCTCTACGTTGCTCTGACTGCTGCTTCTCTGCCTCTAGTTGACTCTTGGCCTGGGATCAATCCCTCTCGCCAATACTATTGCTCGCTACAACTAAAAAACTTCTTGAAATTCTTAGCAAACCACGCCCTAGAATTCCAGCTTAGTCTCAGTGCTCTGCCACTGTGTGTGTTCTCCAACTGACCCCGAGCCTTTCCTTTGTACTTTTCTGTTTGGGAAACCAACGACCGTGATCTAATCTTGAATCGACGGCTAAGATTAAAAGAAAGCTTGATTCGTGTGACTTAAGTCATTTCCATCATAATCATTAAATTAATTACCTTTAATCTTTTAATTTTCCTAAGTTAGACTTAGTGTCCTTAAATAAAAAGGTTAATTAATTAATTTTCTCTTAAACATGATGGAATTTCTCAAATCCCTTTCTGGGTCTTGGAGATCTCATGTACTCTAGTCCCTCCACAAAGTTTGGGAGCTAGAGCACATCCGATGCTACCCTAACATTCAAAAATCTCAACACTCCCTTTTAGCGAGGAATGTGCTCTAGCACAACACTTCACCTCGAAGTTCTGCACTGATCTCTGTGTGGGTCTTTGCGCTGATGCTTGGCCTGCTGCCCTTCATCACTGCGCTGCTGCTGCTGCTGCTCTCCCGTACTGTTGCCCATGATGCTGCCACCACCACTGCTACATCTGTACTGCAGCTCCCTCTCAATCTGCTGCATCGTGCTGCCAACTGCTACACTGCAACTCAGTTGCTGAGAGAATCAACTGAAAACTCCTACCTAATCTTTGACAGACAAGTCAGTTGGGTTGCATCCTCATCACTGAAGCTCCATAGGCTACTGCTCTGTGCTGTCATCTGGGGACTACTGCACAACTACAGGTTTGCACTGCGTAAGCAGACTTCCTTTGCGCTGCTGAAGTCACATCAGCCCCTGCGTTGAAATCCCTTATGTTGTTGTTGCGCTGCGCTGTCCTCCTGAAGCCTCTACACTGCTGCAGTTCTGCTCTGCGTAAGCATGCCTGCTCTGCACTGCTGAAGTCACATCATCCCCTACACTGCTGCTGCATTTGCACTGCGCTGTTCCCTTCAGCTTCCAGCGCTGCCTTTGCTCCATCTGTGATTCTCTACACTCACTGCTCCACTTGTCCCGCTATTGTCTTAAGGCTCCCGTAGCACGGATGTGATCCAAGAGTTGGGCTACTCAAGGATCCCACCACCACTCTGTAGCTGCTCTACAGATCCATGTCGCCCCACTTTCGTGGTTCATGAGCGCTCATGGCCACGTCATCTTCAGAGCCATCGTCTGCCACAACAGCCTTGGAGCTAGAAGCTAGCTTGTCCTTCTTTTTCCGAGGACAATTGCTGGCGAAATGTCGTAGTTCGCCTCACTGGAAACACTTATTCTTAGACAGATCACGCTTCTTTCTCCCTTACTGCCTCTTTGATGCCAAGGCTGCATCTTCCTCTTCTTCCTTCTTCACTTTGCCCGACCTGGTGTTGAATTGTCTCTTGGTGATCCGACAGATTTCTTCTTGTTAGTGTATCGCCCACATATTGTCCCAATTGGGAAGGCCCGCTTTGCCCAAGAGACTTTGGACAAAGGTTTCCCATTCCTTTGTGACAACGTTTAGAGCTGTCCTCATCTTCATGCCCATGCCAGTCAGCTGATTCGGGATTGCTTGAAGTCTGGACAGAAAAGGTTCAGTCTCCTCTCCCTTGGTCATCATGAATAACCTCAACTAGTTCTCCAGAAGCATCTTCCTCCAGACAGATCTTCCTTCATATAGTGTGGTCAGAGCCACCCACATCTCATGAGCCGTCTTCTTATCGGCTATGTGTGGAACCACATGATTTTTGACTCCATCCATTACGAAGCGTTTGGCATGTATCGCTGCTTCTTCATGCTTTGCTAGGAGATCTGCATTGGTCGGCGTGCCCAAGACTTTCTCTGCATGCTCCCTCAGATCGTATGTCTCCATGACTACCAGGATTCTGGCCTTCCAGATTGCAAATTTGGACAAGCTGTCCAACCTATCCTGATCACGTAGTCCGTGAGGTGCCATCTGCTCAACAAATCTGTCAGAACGAATCCTTTTCTCTATGCTAGAGACTCAGATCTAGGATCCTTGGCGAGAAAGGCATCCTCTACTGCCTCTGACAACTAACTTCCTCTCTTGGAAGTCTGCCAAAACAAAACGAATCAGCTCTCCTCGATGTTCTGACCGATTTGCAGATTTCTTTGGCTGGAAATCCTCTGAGAAGCTGTTTTTTCCCGCTCTTTGTCAACTTTGCTCAGGTTAAATTTTGAACTGACAAAATTTTAACCCCACTAGCAACTACGGAAGCTCTGCAACGCTGCTTCTGGTACTCTGAAGCAGCAACAACTTCAGGACTGCGACACCCTAGTTGGCCACTGTGTGAGCAGACAGTCCTAGCACAACCTCTGCACAATAAGTATGTGGGCCTGCGTGCAGACTGCGTCACTTTGGCCTCTGCGTGACTCTGCTACAATGCTGTCCTTTTTGGTCTGGCTTTCTGCGACTGCTGTTGCTTTCTGTAGCAAGGATTCTTTAGTCTTCTTGCTGGTGATTCAACTAGATCTGCAATTGCTCTAATACCATGTGAAAATTTCTGAATATTACTTATGCAGAAACCTTACTGTTAAATCTGGGTATACTTCTCCTACTTAAACAAGTTATTAATCTGAAATATTCAGCGTTAACATTGGAGTAAACACATTAACAGTCTACACATATACAAATCTAAATTGAATACATGCATAATGAGAAACTGACACATAGGATTTTCTGGACAATTGTCCTCGGAAATACCCAATGCGGGAAAACCGGTCTTCTGGCTGCTGGAGGGTTTTTATTATTAAGTAGATTCTAAGTACAACAAATCTGGGCACCTTACTGGTTAACACGACAGAGAAATACAAAATCTGCAGCAATACCTCTATTCTGAAGACAAAAAACTGGATTGATTCACACCCTCAAACGAGATTTACAGAACTCAGACCTTTTCAGTCTTCAGAAAGCCCAACACTGCTATGAAGCCCTCTGCGTCAGCCCCTATGCTGCTCAGGAAGGGCTTGCGTCACCCCATACTAGGCTACGTTGCCCTGGCTAGGCCTGTAGCAGCCCTGCTGGACTCCTGCTGCCTCTGCGCTGGCCTTTTTGGGCCTGCGTAACACCTAAAGCCCTCTACGCTGCGTAGCTGCTGCTCCCTCTATGCTGCTCTGACTGGTGTTTCTCTACCTCTTGTTCACTCTTGGCCTCGGATCAGATCATCCCTCTTGCCAATACTACCCAATGTGGAAAAAGTCGGAGTCGGGATTATTTCGGCAAGGGTAAAAAAGTTGAAAAAGTCGGCAAAGACGGGACTTTTTCGAAAAAGTCGGCAAAAAGTCGGCAAAATTAAAAAAATACAAAATTATTCAAAATTTTTCAATTTTTTTAGCATCTAAAGCATCCACAACATCAAATAAATGCATTTCCACATAAACATGTAAAGAAAGCTAATATATAATATGAATATGAAGGCTAGTGCTACATCACATATCAAAATAGTGAATCGAGTCCTGAATCTTGAGTCTCAGTCTCAAGAGTCAAAATATCAACAAAAAATATAATAATGTATATCATGAGTCATCTCCATGTCATAAAGTAAGTCACTAAGATGAAGATCCCCTGCCCCTTTTACGGGAATAGGGAATGGCTTTACCTTTTCCTCTAGAGGAAGAAGGCCCTGCCCCTCGGGAATCAGATGGACCCAGTCGTCCTCTAGAAGCAAAAAAAATAGGTGGCCTCTGTGCTCTGCCACTGACGCTGCCACTGCTACTGCCCATCCTAGATGGTGTCACCTCCTCCTCCACATCCTCCTCCTCCACATCCTCCTCCTGCTCTGCCTCCTGACTCTGCTCCTCCTCCTCTACCACTGGCTCCTCCTGCTGTGCATCTGCTTCCTCCTCCGGCACTAATGCCTCTGGATCCACATCTAACCAATCAGGGGTCGATTCCATGACCGACCTCTCAGTCTCGACCCTCCATGCAGCAGTGGTATCAATATTGTCCAATGAAATGGCATCCATATCAGGAGTTTTCTGAATTTGTCTCATCCACAATCGAAGATTGTAGTAGACATACACCATGTCATTGAGACGTTGGGATTCCAATCTGTAAAAGGGTCATAGATTATAAATTAGTACTTGGAAAATTTATATAGTAAAAAATTAAAATAATCAAATTATTTCAAAAATTTAATTTGAATTTTTTTACCTATTGCGCTTTTTGCTATGTATTTTGTCAAAGACACTCCAATTGCGCTCACACCCATAGGAACTGCATGTCTGGCTGAGCACTCGGATGGCAAGCTTTTGGAGATGGGGTACTCTACCACCATAGCTTGTCCACCAAGCATCTACAAGTTAAAATAAAAATGATAAGCAAAAATTATGAAGAGACAATGAATTATTAAATTTGAAAGTTGAAAATTGAAACAAACTGAAGCTTACCTGGCATTTTGGTCGTCCTATCCTTAATAGCCATGGCAAAACCAAATGTGCCACCAGCCATCCTATATATTTCCATTTCTTTGGAAATTTCTTCACGTTCTTGCTCAGATACCACCATCCTCTCAACACATGTGAAGAATCCATCCATCACCTCAGCATCAAATCTGAAACCACAGGAGTAAGAAAATGCGGGGTTGAAGTAGATACCTGCAGCATGAATGGGGTGATGGAGGGTATTGTTCCATCGGTCATCAATCACTCTCCATATGACCTGTTGTTTCTCTAACCCCTCATCTCCCTTATCTTCATAATAAGCACGAATGGCTTCTTTGGCCCTATCCATGGCCTCATACAAGTAGCCCATTGCGGGCTTTTCTCCATCAACCAACCGAAGAACCCTTACCAAAGGTTCTGAAATGGCACACACCTCCTCTACTCCTGCCCAAAAGTTCTGATCATATGAAACAAGTCTGCATATGCCCTCTCCCTCTGGTTTGCGGCTAATAGATAACTCACGCCAATCCTGTGAAAGAAACATGCTCTTCACGTCCCACATAGAATTCAACAGAGACTGAAGAGATATGAAAGTAGTGGCAAAGCGTGTTATCGCAGGACGCACCAACTCTTTGTTGTTGGTGAATCTTCTCATCAAGCTAAGCACATATGCATGATTGTAAATAAATTTTGTTATGCTCTTGGATGATTCAACAATATGTCTCACCATAGGAATCTTACCTATATCCTCCAACATCAAGTCAATACAATGAGCAGCACAAGGTGTCCAAAACAGAGTAGGATACCTCTCCATCAGCAACCTGCCAGCTGCAACATAATTTGCAACGTTGTCCGTTATGACTTGGACAACATTCTGTGGGCCTATTTCCTGAATGAAGATGTCCAACAACTCACATAATAAACGCGCATCTTTAATGTGTGCAGATGCGTCAACAGATTTCATAAACATTGTCCCCTTGGGACAACCAACCAAGAAGTTAAGAAGGGTCCTACCCTTCTGGTCAGTCCAACCATCTGACATGACTGTGCATCCAGTGTGTTCCCAAGATGCCCTAAACTCCTCCAGTCTAGCAGTGCAATCATTCTTTTCCTCTTGAAGAAGAGGCCCTCTCAACTGTGCAAAGGTAGGGGCTTTGTACCCCGAGCCAACGACAGCAATAGCATCAAACATAGGTTGGTAGAATGGGTTTGTCTTGGCAATGTTGAAAGGAACATCACTCCATAGAAGACATCTACTCACCAACCTGTCAGCTTTTGCCTTTTCCTTTTTTTTAATTGCTGATTTGATGCCAGGTTGTGCACCAGGTGTCGTTCTAGGGACAAAAAAGGATGAAAAAGCTGAGGGGGTGGAACTGGAAGGTAATGCTGAACCAGAAGAAGCACTCTCACTTACCCCCTGTGTTGAGCTCCCTACAAGTTGCCTTTTTATCACTGCCCTGGTGTCTTTGCCATCTTCTTTTTCCATCAAGGCTTTAATGGCCTGTCGGATCATTTCTGGACCCGGATTTGGGCAAAGTTTGTAATATCCCCAAAGGGAAATAACCAGTAATAAACAGAAATATGCTAGACAGATATAGAAAATACAATGCTGAACCAGATCATGGAACCAATACACATAGAATGCCAGAAAACTGAGCCATTTTATTAATCTGAAAGTACATAGAGAGGAGTACAAGATAATCAGAGTAAGTGCACCTATCCTTGCTCAAGGCAAGTACAGAATCCTCTCAGAAAAATAGGAAATGGCTGCTACAGAAACTGCACCCCAGCTGCTGAAAGAAACTGCCGTAAACTGCTGCTGCTGGAAGGAACTGAAGCTAGGGGCTGATCCCCTTGCCGGAATGAGCTAAAAATCTACAGATCACCTATACTTGCTGCTCCGGACAAAACCCAGAAACCGTGAAGCAAATGGACCACCTCCGAAAATCGCCCCCAGAAACCCTCCTCCTACAAAAACGCTGTGCCTTCAGGAACAGCTCAAGAAATATGCTGGCAAAAGGGCTGGATCTACCCACAAATCCTCCAGATGAGATGACCAACTCCTCAAGGCTGAAAACACTGAAAAATGCTGCCAGAACCCCACATAAAGACCATACTCATCAGATCTGCGTCCTCCCTGACTGGATCTGCGTCCTCTCTGCCCAGATCTGCTGGATCTGAGTCATACAAGGCTGGATCTGCTACTATCTCTCCAGATCTGCGTCCCACAAGGCTAGATCTGCTGCTAGCTCTTCAGATCTATGCTAGATCTGCCAATATCTCCTCAGATCTGCAACCTCAAAGGCTGGATCTGATGTTATATCTTCAGATCTAGGCTGGATCTGCCAATATCTCCTCAGATCTGCAATCTCCCAAGCTGGATCTAGTGCTACCCCTCCAGATCTGCAACCTACAGAACCAGATCTGCAAATATCTGCTCAGATCTACAATCTCCAAGGCTGGATCTATCACTATGCCTTCAGATCTGCGTCCTCCCTCTTCCTGCTGAAACAGCGTCCTCACTCCAAGACCGATCTGCGTCCTTCCTGCTGCTGAAACTGCGTTTTTCCTGCTAGATCTGCACAGCCACTAGAGGGCTTCTTCCTCTCCGACTCTCCACCTGAAACTGCTACTGAAACTGAAAGATAGAACTCAGAAATTAACCTTACTAGGGCGGGCACTCGAAGTCCCCCGAAGCTAAGGGTGAAACCAGAAATAACCTTACCAGGGCAGGCACTCGAAGTCCCCGAGGCTAAGGGTGAGATCTCCGACCGGAGACACTCGTGCACTAAACAGTGCTGCAGACCGACTAAACAACCGGCGTGCTGAAGCAGACAAAAGTCTAACTCTCAATATCAATATCAAAATATGCATGATCCAAATGAGGTGAGAACCTCTCCTTTTATAATGCCAAACTCCCTCCAAAACTTAACTCTCCTTTGACCTGCGCAGTTTACTTTGGGTCAGCCTGATGCCTCCCCCATCATACTCATGTGGACCCCCCAAGGCCCCCTCTCTTAAGTTACAACGTCAATCTACTAGGAAAAGAACACTTTATTATAAAGTGAGGTGACTAAAGTGAGGTGACCCCTCTTATTTCTCACTTTATTTATTATGTCTAGCTAAGGCGGCAAAATAAAGCAAAAATGAAATATTCCAATTAGCAAGGCTAATTGGGAATATTACAGTCTCCCCCGGCAAAACGTTGCTTGTCCTCAAGCAACTGAAGTGATGGATGCTGTAAAGTCTGCTCGCTCTCCAAGTGGCACCCACATCCGGTAAAAATTGCTTGTTCTCAAGCAATGCTTGAACAAGCCTACTCTCTAGCTGATGCTCCCTGCCGATACTGCAAAATGTGCCTGGGTCCCACTGAAACCTCTCTGTCTCCTGCATCACCCTGACATGAAGGGATATCTCAATGCCAGGATCCCAAACCGGCCTCTCATGGTACCAGCCAATCAATAGTCCTCCCGGATCCCATCGCCACTGGTGGGGCTGGACGGCAGCCCAAGTCCGGCTCTGATCGTCACCGCCTACATCTATGACTGTGTAAGCTGGCCCATCAACTGCGAACCAACTCGTCACCTCTCTCCAATCAAGGCATGGAGTCGAAAATATAATGAGGAATATCTCCCTCCTGTGGATCCTCCATCTCCAAGCAATCACCTAGACAAAATGAGCCACCTCCCAACAAGACAACTCTTGAAAGTCTCCTTCCACCTCAAGCTCTGGTAATGAAGGTGGGCTGAAAATATGGACTTGGCAAGCATCATAGCTTACCCCATGCTGTCCCTCTCTCCACTCATGACAAGTGTAGAGTCTATGCTGATCCTGGGCTGCAAAATCATTGCCCTCCAATGGCAAAGTGAAAAACAATCCACCATAGACGGTTCCTCCATCAATTAAGAACAAGCTGGCCCAAAACAAACCATCCATGAAGAATATGACATGGTCATCACGAATCACCCTAATGAGATGTTTGCTGAAGGTTCTACATGAGGATACATAATGCAAACAATCTCTCACGAGGATACAACGTAGTCTCATCCACCGCGACCTCAGAAAATCACATGGCAAGCAATGTACAAGATCCATCACATCTACTAATGGATAGTAAATGGCTGGATATGACAACAACATAGGTCCAAACACTTGCCCATGGCTGTAAATATCAATCTCATGGCCCACATCAAAAGAGAACGCATACATAGTAGTGGTGGCCATGCCTCCTCCCATGCCCCCATTAGAACATGTAGTGCAGAAATTGTGAGAATTTTTCCCACTCACGGACACATCCAGCTCATGTGTCTCCCTCATAATCAAGCCTCCCCTACAAATCTGATATATATCAGCAAATGAAGACATGATCAGCAGCAAAATGAAGGAAACGCTGAAGGTTACATGTGATGAAAGGAGGTACCAACAGCTTCCCCAACAAGTACAGCGCAGTTTTACAAGTTGCTGCTTGATAAGAGTACAAGGCAAAATGTTTATGTTACCCATGCATGTCTCCATATGATACATGGTATAGTGCTGCAAATGAACATACATGTGATGATAAAACATTTGCCCAAGGCCACAAAAGAGATGGCCGCCTCCATCATGTAGATTGGCCCAATACAACTCATGGAGCAATGTGACGACCTTGCCCTCTTGTGAAGCAATGCATTGCATAAGAATGGTAAGAGTGTGCAAATCAATGAATGTATAAACAAATCCCTCACCATACGCTGGAAGTACGATGGTACATGGGTCCATGAATGAGTCCTCCATAAAGTGTAGACCGGTTATGAAGAAGACTAAACCATGTGCTGCAAGAAGATAACCCTCCTTATGCTTGGAAACCCAAGTCAAGAAGAATATGCCATAGATGTCTCTGTCATCATTACTTCTTGTAAGTGCAACAATTATGAAGTGATCCTGGGACCTATGGGTTATAGATCCACCATATCTCTGCTGCGCACCCTTCATCCATAATGTTCTGCTCCAAGGTGACAACGCTGTGAGCTCATGCAAATGAGTTCCTGTCAGTACAAGACTCTGTTCTTTGACATGCTCCTTGTCAAAGACTCCTCTAATAATGCTGCAATAAATATGGAATACTTCCCAAGATGGAAGTGCTTCGCCATCAAAGACCATGGAGATAGTGCCATCTCCTCCTCCTGCAACATCATACAAAGTGTGAGAGCAAATCTGTCCTTGCTCTCCTGGAAACAAACCAAGCAACAAGACATTGTGTTGCCTTTCCATACCTCCATCAACCAACTCATATGATGAAGACACCATGAATGATATGAGTAACACATCAACACCATGAATCCATACTCTACGCTGCTCAATGATGCAAGTATCCATCCATCGTTTCCCCATCCTCCTACTCTTAGGAAGAGTGTTTGCCAAGTGATGGCCAAACTCTTTTAAGAGTAACCAGCGCAGCCAAGCCTCCTGCTGCCTGGTGTCATAGATCGGCAAATAGCCTCCTAGCTCCTTGCTCAACAACCACATCCACTTAATACATTGTGGATGCCTCCTTCTCCTCATCCTGTTACTCCTCCCATGAGGGCTACCATCCTCCCAAATCAAATTTCTGATTTTGCACTTCATGGGATTTTGAAGTATAAATTTCTCAAGGATCAATGAGACCCTATCAAGAATCAAATAGGTGGTAGGCAAAAACCTCCCATCATGATGTGTGTGGCTCAAGGGATGTCCAGCACAAGCATGAGAGATGTTATCCATCCGAAGATGTCCCCCATCTTCTATCTGCTCTTGTGAGAAGGAAAACAAACCATTGCACCCCATGGTGTGTCGAAGTGCATCTCCCGTGAGATCTCTCCTTGAGATCTCCCCTCCATCCATAGTCTGCTCCACCGAGTACCAACTCAAAATCTCTCGCCATCCAATCTCAACACGTGGCTGCTGTACCCTGTGCAACTCTGATCGTCTCATACCACTATCCAAGTCAACATATGAGACCTGACTAGGTGGCTCTGCCTCTCTCTCTCCAACAGGAAGAGATGACCCAACAACACTGCTAGTCCCATCCATGCATACCTGAAGGGGAATGATCTGACGCTCCCTCGTGCCCTCTGGGCGTACCATCAGGGAATCCAGCTGTTCCCCAATGCGGACCAACTTGGCCGCCGACTTGGCACAAGTCGCTCTCATACCCTCCAGCTCCTGGTCCTGCAACAAAATGGTCTCCCGTACTGACGCGGCCTTCTCCCTCAAAGCTCGAAGGTCCGTCCGAAGCCGATGATACCGCTGTCTGCGATCATCGTCCAATACCTCTGTATCTCCTCGTGCCTCATCGATAGTGGATATATCTCCTGATACCTCACCCATCTGTCGTGTGCTGCTACTACCCGAAGACTCAGACATGGCTCCAGTCATCACCTCAGGGGATGGCTCTACCGAGGTAGGCTCTACCTCCTCTACTACGATACCAACCGGCACGGTCAAGGGGGTCTCTAATGATGGTGAGTCCTGTGTCTCACTAGGTGTATCCTCGAACTCCCTGCAATCCTGCGTTCCCTCATCCTCTTCTCCACTGCTCTCGGAGAAGACCTCAATGAAGTGTGCCTTCCCTGCCGCACACCTGTGTCCTGATGCCCATGGCTCCCGGCAAGTGAAGCAAAACCGCTTCCTCCTCGGCTCTCTCCTGGCCTCATCATCAAACTACCCTCGTCCAGGATTCGCCTTGGGAGGCGGAGCCCTCGTGTCCTTACCCTTAGGCTGGAAGGCCTGCCTCTGGGGATAAGGTGTCCGAGTCCTGGGTAAGACATCTTGTAAGTCCCGAGTCCTGCTGATGGCATCCTGAAGGGTAGCCGGTCTGCTTGACCGGACTGAGCCACGAAGTGGCTCTGACAGCCCTTCCACAAACAAGCCAACCATCCGAGCTGCAGATAAATCAAGTACCATCACCGAAATCCTCAAGAAGTCTGAAATGTATGTCTCTGCACTCCCAGTCTGTTTGAGCTTGATCAGCTCACCAAAATACTGATCCGGATCCCTCCTGTCAAAGTGCTCTACCACCCTGGACTTTGCCGAACTGTTTGATGAGCCATCAAACCTCAGCAAATGAAATCCACTAGCTGCACGGTGGTCATCACGGTGGTATCCGCGCCCCTTGTGCTGGTGCCGCTCAGGGGATTTGATACCGCATCGAAACTGGAGATAGCTCTCAAAAGGGAGAGCATCCATGAATGCCTGACCTAGGCTCTGCCAATCTGCAAAAACGGCTGCATATCGAGCTGGACTCACATCTCCCGCCATACTGCTGCTTAACTTCGACCTTCGATTTACCCACTGAAAACTACTCGGAAAATTCTAGGAATTTGGGAAAGTGATCCTCGCCCAAAACCCAGAAAAACCCAGAAAACGTTTTTCCTAATTCCAAACTTCAAAATTTGACCCTTTTTATTTTGGCCCTTTTTCCAACTGCGTTTCTGGAATTGCAACTGCTATTGCTCTGTATGATCTCTTTCCCGATGTCATAGACCACAGGCTGAGCCAGAATTATGCTTTGATACCACTGTAATATCCCCAAAGGGAAATAACCAGTAATAAACAGAAATATGCCAGACAGATATAGAAAATACAATGCTGAACCAGATCATGGAACCAATACACATAGAATGCCAGAAAACTGAGCCATTTTATTAATCTGAAAGTACATAGAGAGGAGTACAAGAAAATCAGAGTGAGTGCACCTATCCTTGCTCAAGGCAAGTACAGAATCCTCTCAGAAAAATAGGAAATGGCTGCTACAGAAACTGCATCCCAGCTGCTGGAAGAAACCGAAGCTAGGGGCTGATCCCCTTGCCGGAATGAGCTAAAAATCTACAGATCACCTATACTCACTGCTCCGGACAAAACCCAGAAACCATTTACCAAACGGACCACCTCCGAAAATCGCCCCCAGAAACCCTCCTCCTACAAAAACGCTGTGCCTTCAGGAACAGCTCAGAAGCTCAAGAAATATGCTGATAAATGGGCTGGATCTACCTACAAATCCTCCAGATGAGATGACCAACTCCTCAAGGCTGAAAACACTGAAAAATGCTGCCAGAACCCCACATAAAGACCCTACTCATCAGATCTGCGTCCTCCCTGACTGGATCTGCGTCCTCTCTGCCCAGATCGGCTGGATCTGAGTCATACAAGGCTGGATCTGCTACTATCTCTCCGGATCTGCGTCCCACAAGGCTAGATCTGCTGCTAGCTCTTCAGATCTATGCTAGATCTGCCAATATCTCCTCAGATCTGCAACCTCAAAGGCTGGATCCGATGTTATCTCTTCAGATCTAGGCTGGATCTGCCAATATCTCCTCAGATCTGCAATCTCCCAAGCTGGATCTAGTGCTACCCCTCCAGATCTGCAACCTACAGAACCAGATCTGCAAATATCTGCTCAGATCTACAATCTCCAAGGCTGGATCTATCACTGTGCCTTCAGATCTGCGTCCTTCCTCTTCCTACTCGAACAGCGTCCTCACTCCAAACTGATCTGCGTCCTTCCTGCTGCTGAAACTGCGTTTTTCCTGCTAGATCTGCACAGCCACTAGAGGGCTTCTTCCTCTCCGACTCTCCACCTGAAACTGCTACTGAAACTGAAAGATAGAACTCAGAAATTAACCTTACTAGGGCGGGCACTCGAAGTCCCCCGAAGCTAAGGGTGAAACCAGAAATAACCTTACCAGGGCAGGCACTCGAAGTCCCTCGAGGCTAAGGGTGAGATCTCCGACCGGAGACACTCGTGCACTAAACAGTGCTGCAGACCGACTAAACAACCGACGTGCTGAAGCAGACAAAAGTCTAGCTCTCAATATCAATATCAAAATATGCATGATCCAAATGAGGTGAGAACCTCTCCTTTTATAATGCCAAACTCCCTCCAAAACTTAACTCTCCTTTGACCTGCGCAGTTTACCTTGGGTCAGCCTGATGCCTCCCCTATCATACTCATGTGGACCCCCAAGGCCCCCTCTCTTAAGTTACAACGTCAATCTACTAGGAAAAGAACACTTTATTATAAAGTGAGGTGACTAAAGTGAGGTGACCCCTCTTATTTCTCACTTTATTTATTATGTCTAGCTAAAGCGGCAAAATAAAACAAAAATGAAATATTCCAATTAGCAAGGCTAATTGGGAATATTACAAAGTTCTACATTTTGCCCTGGAATTTGCCCTATATGGCATTTTAATCTGGCAATTCCCCCTGACATATGCTTTCCACACAACTTGCAAGACAAATACATTCTATTGAGTCCTCCAGTTTCGGGTATAATATCAGGTTCACCATACTGCCAGAAAGGATCCAAAATCCTTGGCATTTTGTTTGAAACTTTTTGATGTTTGAACCTGGGCACAAAACAAAAATTAAAAAAAATATTAAATAATAAAAATTGCCCATCACATAAATTAAAATTTAAAATCACTAAATAGTAGACTGGGCACTAATAATATGGAGTAACTAAACCATGGAGGAGAAATGCTACCATGTTGGTATGCTGTGAGATTGTTGGCATACGTTGAGAGAAGGAAAGTATGCTGTCTATTAAATTTTAATGCTAATATTGCACTGTGCCTAGAGGTATATGTTGTTGTTTTAGTCTAGAATGATTAGAGACGTGGCTGTTAAAAATATTTCTTTAAAAGGGAAATATATTAGTATAAAAAGTCTCCTAAAAAAATTAAAATACTAACATATTGAAATTTATGCATAACACAGTAACACTCAATGACGTATTCCAAGTCTTTAGACATGATCTGAATTTTTTTTGAAGTGGCACAGAGTACGATCTTAAATTTAAAATCGTTCCCTACAGCTACTCTTTACTGCATTTCATTTTGTTAGCATTTTCTGTTTGTTGCAGCACGATTTCGTGCTTTACTTGTGGAAATTTCAGTTTCTTTATGAGACGTTATAAGCAAGGGTAGATGTTCTGCTCTAAGTATGTTACTTTTGCCATTGAACTCTCTGATTTAAGCAACCTCTTCTTTGCCAAAATGTGCAGGCTTTTGGAATTTTTATGAAACCATGACAATTACCTGAAGAACTGAAAATGAAAATTGATATATATAATTATTATAATATTTGCAATCGAATAAAAAATGTTATGTCTGGACTCTGTATAAATTTTAAAAAAATCATGTTATGTATATATAATATATATTATATATATCTGATTTATCATTTTACAGTCAACGATTCAAAGATTTTCGTGGCCAGCTTGTGACATAGTTTGAGGGATTTTAATTTTTAATATTTATAACAGTGAAGGGGATGCCATTCGTTTTGCTGTATAGAGTTGACGGGAAAAAGAAGTTGGAACCTCTAAGATAGCTGTAGACAGTAGAACGAAAATGGCAAGCCGCAGATGTTTTAACTTACCTGGCGGTGGCAGCAGCAATTTGCAAACCCTGGGGGCGGCACAACTCCACAGTGGCAAACCCTGGCGGCGGCACAACTCCACAGTGGCAAACCCTGGCGGCGGCACAACTCCACAGTGGCAAACCCTGGCGGCGGCACAACTTTCCGGTGATTGCAATCCGATTTCTCAAACCCTCCAGCTCGAGTCTCGACTCCACAGTGTTAAACGACGCGGGCAGGCGGACATTCGACTGCACAGTGTTAAACGACGCGGGCGGGCGGACATCCGACAAACAAAACAAAATAAGACCCAAAAAAAACGAAATTTCCGGCATTTATAATCACATTCACGATTTTTTGGATCGAATCGGGAAAAAATCGGGCATATAACGAAAAAATCGGGAATTTTTCAAATTTCAAAAATTCGGGAAAAAATCGGCCGATTTAATCGGCGTCTTGAAAAAATCGGGACTTTTTGAAAAAGTCGCGATTTTTTCGGGACTTTTTCCACATTGATACTACCCCTCGCTGCAGCTGAAACACTTATGGAAATTCTTAGCAAACCACGCCCTAGAATTCCAGCTTAGTCTCAGTGCTGTGCCACTGTGTGTGTTCTCCTACTGACCCCAAGCCTTTCCTTTATACTTTTCTCGTTGGGAAACCAACGGTCATGATCTAATCTTGAATCGACGGCTAAGATTAAAAGAAATCTTGATTCGTGTGACTTAAGTCATTTCCATCACATGTTTAAATTAATTACCTTTAATCTTTTAATTTTCCTAAGTTAGACTTAGGGTCCTTGAAATAAAAAGATTAATTAATTAATTTTCTTTTAAACAGGATGGAATTTCTCAAATCCCTTTTCGAGTCTTGGAGATTTCATGTACTCTAGTCCCTCCACAAAGTTTGGGAGCTAGAGCACATCTGATGCTAGCCTAAAACTCAAAGATCTCAACATAGGTGAGATGTGTCATCCTCTTCATCAATCCTCATTTCATATGTTGTAAGCACTCCATGCAATTCATCTTTGTTGAGATTTGTTAGATTCGCACTATATTCGAAGATAGATACCTTTGGGTTGAATCTTGCCGGCAAGGTTCTGAGGATCTTTCAGACAATAATTTTCGTGTCGACAGGTTCTCCTAAACCTTCCAATGCATTTGTTATTTCATCAACACGCTGTTGAAAATTTAGAGGGTTGGTGATTAATTCAAATTCTCTTCTTGATAATTACTTGTGAGCTTACTTGAGTTACTTACGTCTTCTCTTCTTTAGCTTATTTATTCTTTCGTCAAGTCAATTATCAAAATACACGAGACGTAAAATTAGGCTCCTAGAGCCAGGGCAAAACCTCTCCCTCTTGGAGAGGAAAACCCATAAGGAATTCTTCTTATAGATCTTCAAATGACAAGTGCCATGCCCAAGACTCAAACCCTTGACCTAGGAATGCCTCCATGACCTTGTCAATGCTTCTTTGTATGCTCACAACGTTGATCCTTCTCTTCTGCACCAACTTGCACTGACCTACACCACCACTAGAGAACTCTGTCTCTAATTATATCTTCCTTGATTTAGTCTTCGATTATCAACGTACTTCTTCTTGTTTCATGTTCACTTGAGATATATTGCTTTCCTTTTTATGTGCTGAAGATAGGAAGGTAAATCACAGATTTACCTTACTTCTATTCTTATATTATTATATCAGACTTCAGTCCTTTAACTTCGATGCTTCTTATCACTGTGAACCATTCACACTTCTTATTCCACTTAGATTTTATGCATTACTACATTGACCACACTGCTGTCCGAAATTTATTTGCACAGATCTTTGTTCATTGCTTCAAAAAAATTCATGAGACAGATCAACAATTTGACCACTACCTTTGCACTTATTTTAGACTTTGTCACGCTGTTGAATCTCAAATATATCCGCGCTTAACTCTATCTTTTAACTCGCACTTTAATCCTATCTGAAATCCGCATTAACCACAGATGTATCTACAATCTTCTTCAGAGCAATCTGCAGTCTTGTTGGTGACAAATGAGTCGCAGGTCCTGGATATATATATCTAGTGCTTTGACTTGCTTTTAGGCCGACTCTGCAACAAGTTTGTAGGTTGACATTCTCACTGTATATAGGCCGACTTCATCACTGATTAATAGGCTTATCTTCCAGCGTTGAATGTGGGCAGTCTTGAGGGCTGTTATGAACCATTCTTCCACAAGGTCTTGAAGTGGATTCTTCAGACTAGTCACTTCATATACATGACTCTTAATTACACTTATAAACAAAAGACAAATGCTAATAGACATCAAGAAGAAGTCTATTGACCACTAATAAAATCTTTCTCATGAAACCCATGAAGCAAGTATAACAAAAATACATTTTATTATCTTTGTCTTCTTCTTTACATAAATACATAATTACATAGTCAATTTGAAGACTGATGCTAGTTACACTTTTCAACACCCCCTCTTAACTGGGGAGGTATTCATATAGGTACATGGTCACTTTCAAACTGAAGAATCTCATAAGAAGAATCGTATTGGTAATCTGATCTATATAGCATCATATCAACCAACATTGTCCTAGTGCAAGGCCTTGAGTAACAACCCCATCTCTCAGTGAGACACATGACTTATAGACACCATAGTCATTGTCTCTCCAAGGTACATACTCCACCCAATTGTTCACAAAGTATGACCTTCTTGGACTATTCTTCTCTTGGGTAGCTAGCCTTCAAAGAATATCGGTCCACGACTACTCTTATCTTGAATGCCCTATCACATTCTCAAAGAGTATTGAATGCCAGATGATGACCCAATCCTCCATTCTGTCTTCCTAAGTGAATACCAAAATGATGTGTCTATATCTCCCTCTTCAGCCAGGGAGGACCTATTACACAAGGGAATGTACTCATTCCCGAACAAGGAATGTACCTAAGCTCATTCTTAGGAAATACCTAGTTTCTTCCAAGTAAGAAACTTACCACCAGGCTCCCTCTTAACCAAGGACCTATAGCAGCAATGGTGAGACACCCAACTGCTCATGAAGAATTCCTCCCCTTGATATCATGGATTTCGATATTGAGGAATGTTCAAATTTAGCTTCATAGGGCACAAATCATCCATCACTTTCATTCATGAGTCATGTCATCTACCAGAAAATGATTCATCAGACTTTCTCATCTGGTCCACCTTTATGCCATGCTATTTTACTTCGAATCATCTCCAAGGATCTTTCATCCTTTCACATGATTGGCAACCCTGCATAAATTCAACCAGATAAAAATATACATATGAACTTTTAAATCAAAAGTTACCTCAGTGATGATCTTTCACCTTGACATCTTCGTATAGGTATTGGCATCCTCTATTCAGATTGACACATCTCCTAATGATATGTCTTGTCAAGGGTCTTCTTCTTTAGCAGACTTCTATCAGAGTCTACATATCTTCTCAGGAGATATTCTAGTCATATCTTCTTGGCTTCCGGATGATAATTGCCTCTTGACATGGTTGCACTTCATGATTTCTTCCTTTTTGCACATCTTCATTCCTAGGAACTTCCAATATTCAGTTCCTTGTTCATATACAACCACCTCATATTCCATATGAGGATATATTATGTTGATTTCATCTGCCTGTGCATTGTGAGAGATCATACTTCTAAAGTTTATTACCTGCAACCATATGATGTGACTACACAACATCCAGTGTCAGCATATAAATATATATACCTCATTCCTTTTTCTTTTGAGTCATCCCGTAGCAATTTTACTAGAGTGAGGAACTTCATTCTATTGACCTACTTCATCAATATGTCATCACATCCTAATCTCATAATTTTGTAGCATTGAATTCTTTGATGAAACCTTTCGGCTTTCTTTCTAACCATTGAATTCATAGAGAATTCCATTAGAAACTGTTAGCATCTGTTTCCATGATGACCCTTGATCTTGATAACTGCCTTCCATCAATATTGTTATCAGTGAGAATTTCCAGGAGCTGTTTCACCAAGAGCTCCTACCATGCTTCTATCATGATGCTATCAATATACATTACTTCCTATCATACTATTTTATAACCAACAAAAATCACTTAAAGAGGAAGATGATCTCAATCATAGTAGAGATCTCTTGCTTCTTCTTTCATAGATTTCTTTGCATCAGGTTCTTCCCTCATATCTGTGACACGGGCTTTTTCCTTTTTCCTCTTGTCCTTTCCAGATTCAGGACAATCTCTTTTATAATGCCTAGGTTCATTGCATCCAAAGCATCGTACTTTGTCTATATTTCTTCTTTTATTTTGAGGACCAAATTTTCCAAATCTTCCTTTCTTTCTGGAAATGGTTGCAAAGGCTTGATTCCCTTCACTTGATCCTGTATCATCTTTGGCTTTCAATCTTGTTTTCTCTATTTTACATAGAGACAATAAATCATGGAATGGTGTTGCTTCTTTCTTCCCGTATAAACTTGAAGTGAAGTTTACCCATTCTTCTGGTAGAGCATTCCGCACCACTGTAGTCATCTCAGTGTCAAACATTACTTCTCCCAGTTTCTGCAGTTGGTCTCTTATTTCAGAAATCCTCATAAAGTATGAAGTGATTCCTTCTTCTCTTGACAATTTCATTTTGTATAGTTCTTGTCTCAGAGAGATTGCTTCTCCTGCAGTACTCATAGAGAATAGCTCCACTAGTTTCTCATATATTTCTTTAGCAGACTTTATTTTGATACATAGGGAATCAGTGAGTCCTTAATGGATTCTATGAGAATCCTCTGGGCTCTGATTTCTCCTTTCATGTACTTGGCATGAAGTGGAGCGGGCTCTGATTTCCCTTTTCATGTACTTGGCATGAAGTGGAGCATCTTCTTTTAAGGGTTGAATTGTAGATCCTTCGATGTAATCCATAACTTCGTCTTCAATTAAATTCAAATCTGTCCTCTTCTTCCATGCACTAAATTTTGATGACCCAACCAATTTGTTGCTCACTTTACAATAAGTCATCTTGACAGATTTAAGTAAGGTCTAGATACTTAGTTGAGTAGAGTGAGTTGCAACTTCCTTGATAATGATGAAGATGAAGTCAGCAGCTTCTTCTGAGATTGAAATCTCCAATGTAGGTGTTCTTAGATCCTTGATGTTATGATGTTTCTTCCAACAATTTTTTTGAATATAAATCTTTGATGGCAAAGATTATTTTCTTGATGAGTTGGTCCTTTGAATGAGATGGAGATCCTTCTTGAAAAATAGCTTCAGAGTCTTCCTTGCACACTGATTTGACTTTTCACCCAAACTTTGATCTTTGCTTCCTAGAGTGTCTTCTTGTCTAGTAGCCCTTGTGTTCAACACCTTAACTCTGATACCATGTTGAGAATTTAGAGGGTTGGTGATTAATTCAAATTCTCTTCTTGATAATTACTTGTGAGGTTACTTGAGTTACTTATGTCTTCTCTTCTTTAGCTTATTTAGTCTTTCATCAAGTCAATTATCAAAATACACGAGATACAAAATTAAGCTCCTAGAGCCAGGGAAAAACCTCTCCCTCTTGGAGAGGAAAACCTGAAAGGAATTCTTCTTATAGATCTTCAAATGACAAGTACCATGCCCAAGACTCAGACCCTTGACCTAGGAATGTGTCCAAGACCTTGTCAATGCTTCTTTGTATGCTCACAACACTCATCCTTCTCTTCTGCACCAACTTGCACTGACCTGCACCACCACTAGAGAACTCGTCTCTAATAATATCTTCCTTGATTTAGTCTTCGATTATCAACATACTTCTTCTTGTTTCATGTTCACTTGAGATATATTGCTTTCCTTTTTATGTACTGAAGATAGAAAGGTAAATCACAAATTTACCTTCCTTCTATTCTTTTATTATTATATCAGACTTCAGTCCTTTAACTTCAATGCTTCTTATCACTGTGAACCATTCACACTTCTTATTCCACTTAGACTGTATACATTACTACATTGACCGCACTGCTGTCTGCAATTTATTCACAGAGATCTTTGTTCACTGCTTCAAAACAATTCATGAGACAGATCAGCACTTTGACCACTGCCTTCACACTTATTTCATAGTTTGTCACGTTGTGGAATCTCAGATATATCCACACTTAACTCTATCTTTTAACCCACACTTTAATCCTCTCTGAAATCCGCATTAACCACAAATGTATCTGCAATCTTCTTCCGAGAAATCTGCAGTCTTATTGGTGAGAAATGAGCCGCAGGTCCTGGATATATATATATATATATATATATATATATATATATATAGTGCTATGACTCGCTTTTAGGCTGACATTCTCACTGTATATAGGCCGACTTCATCACTAATTAATAGGCTTATCTTCCAGCGTTGAATGTGGGCAGTCTTGAGGGCTGTTATGAGCCATTCTTCCACAAGGTCTTGGAGTACATTCCTCAGACTAGTCACTTCATATACATGACTCTTAATTACATTTATAAATAGAAGACAAACCCTAATAGACATCAAGAAGAAGTCTATTGACCTATAATAAAATCTTGCTCATGAAACCCATGAAGCAAGTATAACAAAAATACATTTTATTATCTTTGTCTTCTTCTTTACATAATTACATAATTACATAGTCAATATGAACACTGATCCTTGTTACACTTTTCAACACACGCTGTAAGTATGCATCAATATTTTCATCTTCCTTCATTTTGAGTTGCTCAAATTTTGCCCTGTAAATTTAAAGCTTTGCTTCTTTCATGTTTGAGTCACCTGCATATATATTCTCAAGCTTGCCCCATACTTCTTTAGCAGTTTTGCAATTCAGTACCTTAAGATAGACAGATTTGATAAGCCCACTGATATTGAGATCTTTAGCCTTTGCATCATATACCATATTTTTCTTACCTTTTTCATCTTGGGTCGTTGTAAAGCCTTTTACAACGATTTCCCATACTTTGTATCCTCGCGTCAGCAAATGAACCTGCATTCTTCCACTCCAAAGGGTGTAGTTATTTCCATTGAACAAAGGAACTCTATTCTTAGTATACTCCATGATCTCCTTCCAGTTGTTAGACTACTATTGAAGGAACCAAGCTCCGATACCAATTGTTGGAAATAGTGAGAGACCGAGGGGGGGGTGCTGAATCAGTATTTCTTATCAATTAGCGCTTTTAAATCTTTTCAAAGCATTAGTTAATCTTCAATTATTCTTGATGTTTATCCAGTAACAACAGTAAACAATAGAACACAATAGGCACACGAATTTTAGGTGGAAAACCCCCTCTGGGGAAAAAACCACCGAACGATTTTCTAAGAAATTCTTTAATCTTGAGCGCTGACTGAAATGAAGGGTACAACTTCCTAGAATTCTAGAAAAACATTCTTCTCTAGCTCCCATTGCAAGGACGCCCCAACCCCCTGGTTTCTTCAGTAGTCAACTGAATGGATACCCTGACATCCTAGACCAACCTACCACCCTGAAGTGTTCATAGGCTCTAACGTGTAGGTGACTTCATGCACCAACCTAGCACCTCCCTGCGACCTTATAATGATCAGAAATAAGACAAGAGTGTGGACTCCCATACCAGGGACAATGATCCACGATACAATATGATTCACAATGATTTTCTGGAACTAGGCCAATCACCCAATCACACTATGACCTACAACCCAACCATAACATTATCCAACAATGACACTTATACCTCCCAACAATGCCTCACCAACTCTAGGCAGATTGAATCTTTTACAATAATGACTCTTTTAGAATTTTACAATGATGATTTTTACAATACTGACTTTTGACACGCCTGATACTTGACTTGACACTGCTTCTTTGAACACTAGCAGCTGCTGAGGTATTGTTGTGCTTGTTTTAAGTAATGGTACTTTGACGTTGCATTGTCCTTCTAGTATGTGTTTGAGTTGTCCTATTGTGTCCTCCTTCCTGCACATGCATTAATGAACAAGACCCAAACCAATATACAAACAAAATACTTACACTGTCTTGCAAACCATATGTCAGAGAAATATTCAAAATTCAAATGTAAATACTTTCAACATTTATGAACAAAACTCAATCAAACATACATACAAAATACTTACACTATCCTACAAAAACACATGTCAAAGATGATATTCAAATTAAAATTCAAACACTAATTATATATACCTTGTTGTAGCAGACTTACCCTTGACGGTTAATGTGTTTTCCTTACTGTAGTGATCCTTGAATGCATATTTTTTCTTGCCTTCTAGAAGCTCGATATTGAATCTGCTGTATCTATGTAATTTCAGATCTCCAAGGTCTGAAATTACACCCTATGGTAGCCTTCTGAGTTCTCTTTCGAACCCCACAGGTCTGGTCAATTTTGATTTCTTCAAGAAATAGTTATGCCCAATCTCCTATGATGACCTGATTATAGACTAGTTCAGTAGAGCGAACTTGTACGAAGTGCCACGTGTCACTGTTTCAACCTTCGGTCCTGAAAACGATATGCAACAAACTACAATCCGTCCTCTTTCTGGCGCTTTTATAAAATTTGAATCCAATGCTCAGAGAGAAAGTTATGACGATTTTCCCAAGGTCACTTATTTGAGATGAAATTCAGGAGCCTGCAAAAACCCTAACTTCCTCAGATCATATCTTCGAAAATATAGCAAACCAATATCTGAAATTCGGTCATGTGCTTCATCTGGATTTCGTCTCAAATGGGTTTTTTTTTCAGCATTTGAAGCTTCATTGAAAAAAAGTTATAACGATATTGCCACGATGACCTGTTCTAAGTAGCGAAATCCTTGCATTAGGAGGATATGAGGGTCACAATTTATATAAATGCTTCGGTTGATAGGGTCTTCAACAAGTGAACGTTGGAGGGATTTTATGAGTTTTAAAAAATTATTAATTATTGACTATTCAATGATCACAACCAATGATTAGTGTCATGCCACACCCCATGGGGTTTTAGCCCACTAACTGGGGTTACTAACTTCAAACACAAATATCTCTCAAACCGTGAAAAATTACGTGGTGTGCCATATATCAACGGAAACATCTCGACAAGTAGAAACTATCCAAAATATCCTTGACTCGGAATAGAGTAAGTTGTGAAGTCAAAATTCCCATGCAAGATCAGGGTAGCCCCTAGTGCGACTGTGGTTGACGTCAATGACAACCACTGATCAACACAACTTGGAGAATGGGACAGAATGTGGGCTGATCTGTAGCAGGAGGAGATGAGGTGAGATTTGGTGAAGAACACCATTAGTGGTAACAACAACAACAGTGGGACGGAGCAAGTGAAGGAGGAGCAGAATGTGGCCCTCACACGAAAGGGGCAGCAGGAGCAGCGCAGGAAGAAGAAGGACCTTTCTAAGGTCAAGTGCTTTAGGGGTGGCGAGTGAAGCCATTACAACACTCAGTGTCCTCTCAGAAAGAAGGACAAAGAGGAGAAGCAGGGCGAGCGAGCTGCATCCGCGGAGATTGATGGGCATGATTCTTGAGGAGATCCACCTCATGAATCAATACCTTGCTACAGGAGCCCATAACACATAGTAGCAGGATGGACCAATGGCAGTTGGTGCAATCAGGTGCCAGAGTGACAAATGTAGTAGCTAGTAGCAGTCAGAGACTGGACAATGCAGTGCAGAGTTGGCAACAGTGCAGTTGGAACTTTTGTAGAGCCAGCTGTAATGCAGAGGCTTTAGTGACAACGCAAAGACTAGTAGCGGTCAGGACTCGGGTGACAAATGAATCACACTGACCACAATTGGTTGAGTGTGTTGGCTAGTTCTTAGCTGCAGATGTTGCAGTTGCAGCAACAACAGATGAGAGGGAGTTATAGATCTTGTAGTAGCAGCAACAACGAAGTTGTAGTGCAGATGCAGTAATTGGTAGCATTACAACAGGATCAACAACAACACAGATGCAATGCTTATCAGAGTTGCACAATGGTTGGTGGGCAACAGAAGCCAGACATCAGCAACATGAGAGGAGATGGTGCACAAACAAAGTATTGCTACTAGAGGTGCAACAACACTAGAGCACATTCCTCGCTAAGAGGGAGTGTTAGTTTTTGTAGCATCGGATGTGTTCTAGCCTCAAGATTTGAAGAAAGTTTAGAATACATGTATTCTCGAATACCTAGATATCCTTTTTGGAAATTCCACCTAGAGACGACTTAATTAAATTAATTAGTCAGTTTTTAATATTTCCTAAGTCTAAACTTGGGAAATATGATTAATTAAGTCATGATGAGAATCTTCTAGAAAAAGACTTGGATCCATTTCTAGTTAATTTTAGCCATCGATTAAGTTTTAATCGTGGTTGTTGAAGTCCCAACGAAAGATTATAAGAAGAAACTCGATGGGGCTTATAGAGCACACTTTAGTAGTTCGATTTCACTCGCAGATCGATTTCCAGAGTAGCAGCGTTCAGTTGCCAGAGAGAGAGCTAGTGAGCTCGAAGCAGTGAGAGAGGGGGAGAGATAGTAAGGCCAAAGGAAGATTTTCCAGTTCCGGTGAGTGCATTGCAGAGAGGTAGTGAGCGCCACAGAGTGGCAACACAGAGCTTTAGTGGGGGATTCCGTTTTTGCTGGGGAGCAGGAGATTTTCTGAGCCAGAAGCTGGGTAGGAGGCCTATAGGTGAAGGAGATCAGTCTTTCAGACAACAACTACAGAGTCAGCAAGAGGAGAAGCACTTCAGAGCTTGTGGGACGCAGTGCTGCGTAGGCCAACGCAATGATTGCATAGAGGGAGCAAGGAGCAGCTCAAATTGAGATGAGGTCCGTGTTGGTTCACCTGTGGAAATGAGAAAATTTCTCACAAGTTTTACTGCCAATCATTTCTCTGTATTGGATTGCTAGATTAAGCATCCATAGTTTTGTATTCATATTTACTACTGCATAATAATCAAACCCTCAGCTGCTGCACTTGTTTTCCCAAGTTGAGTTTTTCCGAGGACTTAGTCCAAAATTAACATTGTATTTTTGTGTGTGTGCATCTATTCTTCCAACATTGATTTTTCTTCTACAATATTTGTTTTGTGAAGGCTGTAGTGTATTTGTTTCGTTATTTGCTGTAGCACACAATAAATAATTTGTTTAATTTATTTAACAAAAAGATGAAACAATATCAGTTGCTGCAGTAGGATTTTGGGAAATAGAATTTTCACATGGAAAACCCGTTTTAGTAGCAGGGACAAGGTACTTTGGATGTTTCTCAGTTGCAAATGTTGCAGTTGCAACAACAACATATGAGAGGGAGTTGTAGTGTAGATGCAGTGTTGGCAGCAGTTCAACAGGGTCAACATCAACACAGATGCAGCTCATATTAGAGTTGCGCAGTGGTTGGTGAGAAGCAGTAGCCAGACATCAATAGCGTGACAGGAGATGATGCAGAGACAGGGTGTTGTGGTAGTAGTTGCAACACTAGAACACATTCCTTGCTAAGAGGGAGTGTTAGTTTTTGTAGCATCAGATGTATTGTAGGCACAAAATTTTGTGGAGAGGCTAGAATACATGAGTTCTCTGAAACCCATAAATCATTTCTGGAAATTCCACCTACAAGTGTCTCAATTAGATTATTAACTAATTTTTAAATATTTTCTAGGTCTAAACTTAGGGAATATGGTCAATTAATCAGTATTAATTGAGATAAGGTGAGAATCATCTAGAAACTCACACAGATCGACAGGGAATTAATCGGGGCCATCGATTATGTTTTAATCTTGGCCGTTGGTGCTCCACCAGAAGATTATAAGAAGTTGATGGGTAGATGGAGGATACACTAGTGTAGTTACTTACTTGCCCAGGCAGTTCAATTTTCTCAGTGGTTGTGATTTAGCAGAGGAGATAGAGCCAAAGGGTGAGTAGCAGGTGAGAGAGGGAGCAGTTGAAGTCTAGAAGGAACATTTCCGAATTCTGGAAGAAGCAGATTGAGGAAGAGCGACGCCCACAGGAGTTCTGCGTAGTCACTACGCAGAGGGTGACACAAAGGGTCTAGCGTGAAGGCAGAGGGTCCATCTCGGGGGAAGAAAGTTGTTATGGAGTGTGAGAAAATTCTCACAAAATTTCTCTTAGTATATCCTTCAGTTTAGATTGTCATTAGGGCATCTAAAATTCTTGTACTCAAATTTGCTGTTGAAGATTAATAAGAAAACCCTAATCTGCTGCACCGATTTTCCTAGGTTGGGTTTTTCCGGGGACATTTGTCCAAAAATAACTGTGTTAATATTCTTGTGTGTGTGCTAGACTTTCTCTGTCTCCAATATTTTATTTTCCGCAGTAATTTTATTGTGAAAATTGCAGTTGTGAATTTATTCGTTGTTTGCCGTAGCAAATAAACTACTTAATTAAATTTACAGTCAGAAGAATATTTTCTAGTTGCTTCAATAGATGAAATTTTCACATTGATGATGCCGGGTACCTAGTAGCAACAATTGGTACTATTCCCTTCTAACTTAAGTTTGGTAATTCTTTAGATTTTAATTGTCTTGTTTGTTCTAGGTCTTAGGAATATTTTTTTCAATTTCAGTCATGGAGGATAAAGAATCAGTAGTTGAGTTCAAGAACCAGTGAGTCCTCTTGAGGATGAAGGATTCTTGCTTAGATACAACCTAGGTTATAGGGATTAGAGAGGTTAGTTTATACATGTTGCTAGTTGAACTTGTTTGAGTTATGCTGCATAACAATGAAAACTTGTATGAGTTGTGGCATAAGAGGATGGGACAATTGCATCACAAGTTAATGTTTATTTTTGGGGAGATAGTCACAGGTCTTCTAGATTTTAGTATTGAGTAGCATGGTGTATGCAGGGGATGCATGCTTGGAAAGCATGTCAAAGTTTCGTTCCCAAGCAATGTGCATAGGTCTAAGGAGATTCTCTACCTAGTGATAAGATAAGGAGTAGGAAGCTCCAAAGGTTTAACCATGGTCACTATTGATAACTATGGCATTATAGCAGTGTTTAGGTGAAGAGGGGAAATATGATCTCCTCCTTCTTTCAAGACCTTGATGGTTCAATCAAACATTGAGGGATGCTTAGGAGCATGACTAAACTCATAGGAGCACATTCAGTGAGAGTAAACTTGTGAACATTCTAGATTCCAAACCTTAAAGTTTTTAGGAGGCAACAAACCAGTAGGTATGGTGGGATGCTATGGTGGAGTAGAGGAACATCATGAAGAATGATGTTTGGGACATAATGCCAATACTGGAAGGGAAATTAGTTGTGAGTTTTGGGTGGCTCTACAAGATCAATCATGTTGAAGATGGCAACATTGAGAAGCTCAAAGTGAGGTGTGTGGTGAGAGGTTCTACGAGAGAGAGGTAGTGGACTATGAGGAAAAATTTCCTCCAGTTGCCAGATATAATAAAGAGGTTTTTATCATTGGTTTCATTTATGAGATGGAGGATACATTAGATGGATGTGAAGACAAGCTTACTCAATGAGATCATTGAGGAACAAGTGTACATAGAGTATCCTCAAGGCTTTGAAGGAAGTGAGTTTCAGGTTTGTTTTGTAGTGAACACTTGGATTTAGTTTTATGGTGGAGCTTAGGCAAGACCAATGGGTAGTAGCGAAAAATGTGCCTAAGTATTTGAGGGGAACAATGGAGTATGGTTTGAGATATATTGGAGATGGTGAAGTGAAATTACATGGTTATGCATGCTCAAATTGAGTAAGTAGTGTAGTAAACAGTGAGAACACCTTAGAGTATTGCTTAGCTTAGGGTCAACAATGGTATGTTGGTTTAGTAGGAAGTATACCTTCGTGGCACTTAGCTTAGTATAGACTAGAGCTCACTTTATACGAGTTAGGATACATATGGGAGTAACGAAGCTCCAATATATTCCCATGGATCAATAGGTAGTTGATATTTTGGCAAAGCCTTTGGCAAAATGAATGTATTTAGAGACAGACTTGGATTGGTGCTGAATTTCTTCTTTGCTATGTGGGAGTGTTGAGAATTATAGCTCAAACATGAACTTCTTCATAGTTTCAATGTGAACATGCATGAAGTAGTTCGAGATGTTTTCAAAAAACAATTCTATTTTGTAATCATCTTTAGTAAAAAAGTGAAAGCTTTATATTTCACTCTTAAGTATTAAAAAGTGTATCTCATGCATGCATGACTTAGGCTAGGAGTAAACTCAAAAATAGATAAGGGTTTTGGTCCCAACTAAAAGTATAAAGACAAGTCAAGATAGAGAGTTCACATACACTTGGGTAACTTATTGGCTTTAGGTTGAGAGAGACAGAGAAAGGTGTTTCTTAGCATTGCATAGTTTCATATAATAATTTGGAATAGGTTTGTACAATTGTACAAACATGATAGAATAGATGCGTACAATTTTATGTGTTGACAACTAGAGTGGCGCCTAATGATTATATGAAGACTCCATGCCCAAGGATGTACCAAAGGACATTTGTACCATCAGATATCATCGGATCACCAGAGTTTTTTAAACTCTATTTCTACTTCTTATCATTTTCTCTTGTACCCAGATTCCACACCCTACGGGGAATTGTAATAAGTGATGCTAGTAATGTTGAGTTTTGAGTCAGTATTGAGTCTGTAACAGGCCTAGGTAGCTTGGGGCCTTCCCAACAAGTGAGTATTACTCTGTGAGGTTTTTTTCACTCGGTTAATTATCATCTCCCCACCAGGACTTAATAATTAATTGAATTTTTTCCTCCAATTTTACCCCAAAGCCGGAGTAAGGCTTGATGGTGAGGCCTTGGGTGAGTCATAGTGTTTAGAGTCAATGTATATTATCATACTAGATCACACAAAATATTTCGTGGAATTTGGTTAGGTCTAGGTAGTCATTTTTTAATTTTTTAGATTTTTTGCAGGTCAAGAATTGCAATAAAAATTGTAATTGGATTGTAATAAGTGTTGTCTAGAGTAGTTGTATGCGGTATGAGTAATCAAAATTACACCTCTCACCCTCAAATTTCTACTATGACACACTTTGAGGGGTTAATAATGTGTTTTGGACCCTCGAAACCCACATTTCCTAAGTTTAGTGGAAATTGTGGCAATTAATTAGGCTATAATTAAATAAAATAGAGAGAAATAAATTATTCCATGTGACAAAATGACATGGAAATGACTTGGAAATTATCCTAAGTCAAAGAGTTGAGTCAATGGACATGTGGAAGATGACTGAGCACACTGCATCATTAATACACCATTATTTTTTCAAAATCGAATTCCCCAGAGATAAAGCAACAATTACACACAAGGAAAATCGAATTTATTAAAGGAAATTGCGCATCAAAGGAATATTCTACAGGATAAGTTGACTAAAGACCACGTGGGGACCTCTTTTCACGAGTTATTTAGAGTGCAACAACACTCAAAGCTTCACTCAGAGGATTTACGCTTTTCCTTTGGGCCAGACTGCGCAGTTAACTAGAGGAATCACGCAGTGCTCAGGGGCCTACGCAGAGCTACACCAAGATTATCTATAGGTAAGGTTTCACTTGGCTCGAGTTTGCAATGGTAGACTGGATGTAGCACATTACTTCGCTTTGCTCATGGATGAGTTCACTAGGTCATATAGGGAATTCGATTTCCCTTGAGGTGGACATAAGGAATTCAATTTTTCTCTGGTGTCTCAGTCTTCTCCACTTTGAACTTGGCTTATTTATCCTTGAGATTTGATCCAAGTTCAGTTCTCACATGAATTATTTCTTGGAAATTGCTCCCAACTCTCTATATAATAGAGCCATGGGCTCTCACATTGTATCATGTTATGAGCTATCGGGCTTGAGGAAACTCTTCCATTTTGTACTTGCATATTGGTTAATAAAATCAAGACTTTGGGGAGTGATTTCTTTCCATAGTTGTGCTTATTATGTTTGAATTTGCTTATATGTTTGATATATATTAGCTCATATTTTCCATATAGCTTGGATTGATGCATGGGAGCTATCTTGCATGTGTCATTGATTTAGAGCACTATTCTAGAAGTAAGTTTGCTAAGGCATTTTAGGTGGAATTCTTAGTTTATCTTGTTTCATTTTGATGCTCTAATCCTATTGCGAATTAATATTTGATTCAAGTGTGCAGAGAAGATCCATTTTACATCGCGTGCAAGAATTCCATCCAGGCATGGAAGAAGTCTCACATAGACCAACTCGCTCCTCGACTCAAAGCAATCCAAGACTCAACTATTTCCAATCCCAGGTCTTCCTTCCAACGAAGACCAAGAGGGAGTTTTCTTTTTCTCTAGCTACTTGATCATCCAATCTATTTAAAAATTTAAAATACTTCTTTTAGAGCTTTCAAAGTTATACACGCTAGTTCAAGTGCAATTTCTAAACTAGACAAGTATGGGGGTTTACTCCCACTACTTGAGCTAGTGTTTTTTTTTGTATATTACTTTGTAGTTTAATCTTATTATTTTGCTCTAACACTTGACTTTGCTTGGCAGCCCATAGGTTTGAGCGTTGGGCAACAAGGAGTTGGAAGAAGAGGTGGCGGGAAGCTATTTCCATCATCTCAAAGACTGTTTTTTTTGGGAGGCCGTGAGCTCTATAGGACAACAATAAGTTATCTAGGCATTGGGCCTTTGAGGCCTCCAAAAATTTCTGTTTTAGAGGTGCTCTCCACTTGTTCTTGTTGTCATGATTTGAAGAGGAGATTCTAGCTTTTCCAAAGCTCCTATCCTTGTAAAGATCTCTTTTTTGGGCAACCTTCTTAGACGCTTCTTTTCTCATTGTAATCGCTAATAAAATATCATTTTTTTCTTGAGGAAGCTTGGGATCTTTTTCTCATGGTATCCCCCTTCCTTAGTTGAAGAGGAAGGACCTTCTTTGGGTGGATTGACTTGCTTTCAAGTTTTCATCTCATGCATGCTAAAAATTAACAACTCACTCCATTTTCATTTCACTAAACCTCGTGTCTAAATAAATCTAACATGCATAAGTTCCAAAATCTACAAACTTGGGCAAATTTCCTTTATGTGTGAGTAATTTACATGGTTGGCAAGTTTTAATTGTTGCATGAATTTTTAAGCACATTCTTCATTGTTTAATCCATCTATGCTTAAGTGAAGCAATTATATCTTTAAGAAGATTCATTTCATTTACTTGCCTACTTTTGATTTACTGGTGTGACACACATGAGTTTATTTCCAAATTTTAGTTCTCAAGTTCGATTTGTTATTGCAATGAACACTATCTCATTTCTACTTGTATTGTAACATTGTATGTAATAATTTAATTGGGACAATCAACATAACTTGCACACGAACACTCACTAAAATTTTAACTCCAACATAAGTTGGTTGAATAAACATCTTAGAGACCTTCTACTCCTCTATTGACTTCTCACTGTGAGATCCACTTGATTTGGGCGAGGGTGAGGTCTGAGGATTGAAAAGTTGATTTGCAATCTTTGCTGTAGAAATAATTAATAAAATTAACCAAGAGCACTCTCCATCACATTCACTTTACTTGTATTTTGATGGTTTTGGGTTTTTATTTAAAGTTTATTCCAAAAGTAAGTATTGTAATGCTCTTAACAAATGTTTTTTTACGTATTTCAACTCTAATTTCACATTTAGCATCTAGCATTTCCAAGTCGATTTCTAATTGTGGCAAGAAATGTTTCAATGCTTTGATTTCTGAATTTGATTATCTCAAAGGCATTTTATCTTGCAAATATTTTGTGCTAACAACCTTTTGCTTCCGTTTCAAGATTACTTTGCTTTCACTTTTGAGTGCATTATTGTTTTTTGAGCAAGTTCTTTACAAGGCACTAGTTATATGGTTTTATCATTGTCATTATTATTTCAAGTTGCTCATATGTGCTCATAAATCTTTAAAAATAATCCTATTTCACTCTAACATTCTCCTAGAAACTCACATCTGATAACTTGGTTTTTCATTTAGGGACCACCCCCCTTAGCTAACCTAGGAGAGAGCTTAAACAGAGAGAGTCGGTATTAGTGTGACAACCCCTTCTCTGAGTTCCTTGCCACCAACCACACCTTGTGGGGTTAAAGGCTTTTCTCACTGACTTGTAGGTAGGTGTAGGCGGCAAGGTCAATAGTATGGATAGTATCCATATGGTCGTACAGAAAGAGGCCATATAGTCAGCACAATTGGTACAAACATATAGTAGGTGATACTTCTTAGGCGATTGTTCCACTCAATTTCGAGGTGATTTTGATAACAATATAGTATTGTTTTTGGGTAGCGTGTAGAATTATCCTGGCAACCTTTTCAAAGGAACGACAGAATAATTAATTGTGTATGTGTGGTTTTTTTTTGGATTCTGCTACTTAAATTCCACCAATTGTGTGATCGATATTATGATCTAAAATTGTTAGTGTGGAGGTTTCCTTGTAAAATTTTCGAAGCAATGAAAAGATGACTTTTAAGGAGTAATTACTTGGGTATGTGTGAAATTAATTTATGTTTTTGCTACTTAATTTCCATAGTTTTGTGATTGATGCTCTGATTTAAAATTGATTTATTCATTAATTAAATTCAACAATTACTAGGTTAACTAAGATCATAAAGACTTCAGTCCTCTATGTTTGAATTTTTTCACATTTTATTGAGGAGGTGGTAGTAGTGCTTGTTGTTGGTGTGGTCTCTGCCCTTATTGAGGTATTGTGCATTGTCGAGGATAAAAAAACTAGGGGTGTTGATAGGGAAAGACGTTGGTTGCTGTCCTTGAGGGTTTGTATATTGCCACAATTGTGATGGGATTTGATTTATACAAGGGAAAGGAGTGGGATAATACTAATTTTTAGAAATATTTCTTTGATGACTTCATTTAGAAATGAAATATTGAGGGTGTTCATAAGGCATACCTTGAGGAAATTGTCAAGGTGCTCCTTTCCTTTTTTGATTCATGAAACATAGTTGCTCCATGTTTTCCTCAACTCCTTCATACGATGCCTTTAAACTAAGAACTTGAAGGCATTGACTTGTGTTGTGGTGTTGTTTGCAAACATTGCAAATATCTACACTATTTAGGGGACTTCATGATGTGCATGTTTCTTGGTAGATCTTGTAGAGAAAACTGCTAAAGCCTTCTTTTCCTCTTGTTTCTTCTTAATTTGCAGAGTATCAAATATTATTGCTAATGAAAGCATGATACTTGCCTTCATTTCTTCTGATAAGTTGGCAATCTCCATCTTGGTCAATGCAATTATTGTTTTCAAGTGTTGTGCAACAACTTCCTTTCAAACCTTATTCATATTTATAATAGCTCGAGTAGTTCTTGAAGGTGTCCCTTATCTCATTATAAGAATGTTTGGAAACGCCTTCTGTGATAAGATTTAAGGCCTCTATCCATTTATCTCTTACTCCCCTTAGGAGTACTATTTTAAGGGAGTTTTTGTTGAGAATCAATAGGGCAATGAATATGTTAATTCTCTTTAACTTGATAACTATTTGTGTTTCCTTCACCTTATTAGCTTTGTTCCTTATTATTATAATGTGAAATACATCAAACAACTACCAAAACAATAAGAACAGTGACACAGTATATAGGCTACAAGCCAGGGCCAAAACCCCTCCTCTTGAGGGGAAAACCCCTTAAATCTCTTCTTTTCTTATAGATCCTTCAATTGACAAATACCATGAACTTGTGACTCAGACAAATACCCTCCAAGATCAAGATCAACCACTAACTCGACTTCTTGCTGCTAGAACTTTGACCTCCTACTGTAGATCCGAAATTTTGTCTGCCCTGCAACTGCTGCTGCCACACTAGAAGACTTCGATCTTCTTCTTTAGAGCCTCTTCTTCCCTTCGCTTGCCTTTCCTTGATACATAGGGCTAGAGAGATACCCTAAGTGACCTTCGCTTGACTTCTTTTCTCTGTTCCTTCCAAGATCGAACCAAATATAACCCTTGCGCAAAAACCCTATGTTCGACTTGCATGTGGGAGAGTGAACAAGCCCAAACACTTCGACTTCCTTCGACTTCTTCTGTGACCTCTTCTTCGTGTAGAATGAGAGATGAGTGAGTGATCCTTTGGAGGACAAGTTCCTCTCTTTATATAGGCCTCTTAAAGGGATAGACGTGGTTCTTCACTTAGGCCAACTTGATAGCTTCTAGGCTGACTTGATCTTGGAGGGAATTTCGACACTTTAAAGACAAAAATAATTTTTCTTTACTAGATACAATGTGCCTATTGGGGTCTTCAATATATGACAATGACTCTCAAACCCTAGAAGCACTCAATGAGTGCTTGACCTATAAAATAAAAGAACTTGAGCATGAAACCCATGCTCCAATAATAATAATTTCTTTTCATTTTATAATTTACAAGAATACATTTCATACGTATGAAGACCGAACCTAGTTACACATTTTTCAACACTCCCTCTTAATTAGGGAGGTATTCATAAGAGGTACATGGTCATTCTCAATTTGAAGAGATCTCATAAAAAGAGTCGGACTGGTAACGCATCTGTCTAACATCATATTAACCAACATTTTGACATAGCAAGGCCTTGACTAGCAACTCTATCTCTCCACAAGATCAGAGCACAATGCTGGCGAGACCAATGATTTACATGTGAAATTTTCAATCTGAAAAGTCTACAGTTGCAGTGATAGATTTATTCCTCCTACTTATTATTTCAATAAGTTATTTACAGAAATGTATCGAAATAAATACTACTACAACATTCACAAATATATATGCAGAGAAGTAAACAGTAAAGGACATAAGCACAAGAATCAATCACATGTACACAGTTGTTTTTGGACAATTGTCCCCAAAAAAACCCAATGCGGGAAAACCGATGCAACAGATGAGTGTTTTATTAAATTCTTCAGCAAATGATTCTTTATAAGGAATATACTGGCAGATAAAATCTGAAAACACCTGAGACCAAATTCTCGGCTCCTCCCGACAAATCCCTGACACCCTGATCAACCTCTGCTTCTCTCTCTGCTTGTCTGTGTGTTTCGCTGAGTAGTCGCTGTGCTGGACTGTGTAAGTCTGTGTAGGTTGATTGCGCTGCAGCCCTGTCCTACCTCCTGTGACCCACTACGTTGCTCTGTCCTTGACCTCAGTCACTGCTGACTTCCTCCTCCTTTTGCTTCTGCATCTCTCCGCCTTGCAACTCTCCCACTGAGATCAAATTCGATTACTTCAGAATTGATCTTCTTCGAGTACTGAGTGTATGCCCGGCTTGTTTTCCAAATGACCCTCAATCCCTCTTTTATAATCTTCTCGTAGATGAATCAACGTCCTAGATTAGAAGTCTAATCAATGGCTAAGATTAAACCTTGACTTGATCTTTGTTTTCTAGAAGATTCACACTCTGACTTTTTAATACCCTTTAATTATTTCATTTCCCTAAGTTTAGACTTAAGGTTTCCATTAAAATAATTAATTATTTTAATAAGTCATGAACTGAGTGGAATTTCCACAAACGATTTCTGGATTCTTTGGAATACTGATGTGCAAGCTTGCTTACAAAGTTTGAGACTCGGAACACTTTCCGATGCTACAAAAATCAACATTATAGACACCATCATCATTGTCTCTCAAGGTACATACTCCGCCTGGGTGTTCACTGAATATGACCTTCTTTGGACTATTCTTATCTTGGATAACTAGTCCTCAAAGAATATCTGTCCACGACTACTCTTGTCTTGATTGCCCTACCACATTCTCAAAGAGTATCGAATTGCAGATGGTTACTCAATCCTCCATTCTTTCTTCCCAAGTGAAGACAAGAATGTATTGTCTATCTCTCCCTCTCAGTTAGGGAGGATACATCAACCAAACCAAGCTTGTCTCTCAAGTACACAAGCTTCTTGTTCAGAAGTGACTTTGTCAATATATCAACTACCTGCTCATTAGTGGAGATATACTATAGTTGCAACACACCATTTTGTACTAGATCTCGAATATAGTGATACTTGTTGTTTATATGCTTTGTCTTTCCATGAAACACTAGATCTTCAGACAAACCTATGCAACTGGTGTTATCACAAAGTATCACTATAGGGTTCATTGGTCCTTTTAATAGGTCGGATAGTAGTTTCCTCAACCATACTGCTTCTCTGCTTACTTCATAGGTTGCAACATATTTGGCCTCAACACTACTCAAAGCAACCGTGTCTTGCTTTCTACTCATCCATGAGACCATGGAGGATCCTAAACTGAAACATCCTGCTGTAGTGATCCTTCCATCTTGCTCACTGCCTCCCTAGTCGGAATTTATGTATCCAATTAGTTGGACATCAGTCCTTCTATCATACTTCAGACAGTAGTGGATGGTTCCTCGCAGATATCTCAAAATATGTTTTGTTGCTATCCAATGATCATGCTTCGGCTCCACTTGGAATTAACTGAGAACATTTACTGCAAAGCATATGTTTGGTCGAGTATTCACCAAGTACATTAGTGAGCCAATAAGCTGTCTATACTTGGAAGGATCCACAGGGCTTGATTCAGAACTCTTTAGTCTCTTCAAGCTTGTGATCATCGTAGTGGTCATAGGTTTGCAGTCCATCACGTCAAACCTCTTAAACGTCTTGATCACGTATTTTCCTTGACCCAAATAAACTTCGACAAGTCCTTTCCAGACTTCTAGTCCCAAATAGTAATGCATCAACCCAAGATCCTTCATGTAAAATTCTGTTGCTAGTTGCTTCTTACATTCTTCAATTCGACCTTCTACACCTGTCAAGAGAATATCATCTACATACAAGAGAATGATTACAAGTTCTTCATCTACAACCTTGCTATAAAGGTTTTCGGATCAAAAAAACTTTTTGTGAAGCCTATTCTTTGTAGGTATGCATCTATTCTAGCATACCATGCCCTTGGTGCTTGCTTGAGGCCATATAGTGCTTTCTTCAATTTGCAAACATATTCCTTCCTATATTTCACTTTGAATCCCAAGGGTTGCTCTATATAGACTTCTTCATCTATTGTGCCATTCAGAAAAGCAGTCTTGACATCCATTTGGTGGATGTTGCATCCCATCGAAGCTGCTAGAGAGACTAATGAACAAATCGTCGTATATCTTGCTGTTGAAGCAAATGTCTCTTCGTAGTTGATGCCTTCTAGTTGAGAGAAACCCCTAGCCACAAATTTTTCCTTACACTTATCTATACTTCTATCTGCGGCATGCTTGATCTTGTAGATCCATTTGGAAGTTACCACAGATTTGTCTTCGGGCCTAGGTATGATCTCCCATATTCCATTCTTCATTATAGATTGATACTCTTTATTCATGGCATTTTTCCATTCCTGATTATTTACAACTTCTTCAAAAGTGGATGGTTCTGCTTCTATTAGTTTTGTCATGTATGCAACATACCTAGATTATTTTTGTGGTTTTTTTCTTTCTCCAAGTGATCCTTTCGCTGCCCCATGACCTTCTGCATCAAGTAGTGTAGATTTCAACCAATTAGGTATTTTTCTTGTTTCTAGGATGGCCACAGGTTGAACAGGCTCACTAGGACCTTCTTCTTCATGGTGTGATTCTTCTTCTCCCTTGTCAACTTCTTCCCCAAATACCGAAAATTCTTCATCATCAGAGTCTATGGAAAGTTCCTTCGATTTCTTGAATGTTATGCTTTCATCAAATATGACATCACGACTGACTTCTATGTGATGTCCTTATTTTATGTAGATCCTATAGACTTTTGATGAGTTGTTGTACCCAAGAAAAGTCCCCTTCATGCCTGATGGATCCAACTTCTTTCTTTTGGTATATGGATATATACATGACACCCAAAGATTTGGAGATGATCTACAAATGGCTTCTTTCTGTGAACACTTCCTTCAGAGTTTTGTTGTCTAGGGATCTGTGGGGACTTCGATTCTGAATGTAAACAATTGTTTTCATGGATTCTCCCCACAAAACCTTAGGTAGACCTTGATCGTGTAACATTGCTTTTACACTTTCTTCAATGGGTCTATTCTTCCGTTCTGCAACTCCATTTTGCTCGGGATAATATGGGACTATCAACTCCCTGTTAATCCCAGATTCCTTACAAAATGCTATAATCTCTTTGATGTATATTATCCTCCATTATCATATCTTAGTATCTTGATTCTTCTTTCTGTAAGGTTCTCCACTTTAGCTTTGAATTCTTGAAGTTTTGTAAATACTTCATCCTTGGTTTTCCTTGAGTAAACCCAGGGCTTTCTTGAGTGATCATTTATAAATGTGACATAATATAGATGACCTCCAATTGATTTAAGAGTCGTAGGGTCACATACATCAGAGTGAATGAGATCCAAGATTTCTTTTGACCCTGAAGCACTAGTTACAAATATTCCTTCACGATCTTCCTTCAGTTCAGGTATTCCATCTACTATGGAACTTAGAGTTGGAAGGATCTTGAAATGTAGGTGACCAAATCTTCTATGCCAGTGTTCACACAAGCTAATTTCAATGTGAACTAGGGCTTGGGCCACAGGAGATGTCAGTCTGTAGAGTCTTCCTTCTCGAATGCCAATGACTTTAGCTTGTTCTATTTTTGAGTCTTTACTCCATACAACAACCTTTCCATTGATGAAAGCTACTGTATCACCCTTATCTTCTAAGCTTGAAATGGAAAATTTTTATGCAAACCTGGAACAAATAGAATGTTGTTGAGGTGTATGCTGCTTCCATTTTCCAGCTTTATAGAGGTCGATCCAATCTCCTTTACGTGATAGCTCTTGTTATCTCCAAGTTCCACTGAATAAGTGGATTTTCCTTTTGATATGGTCTTCAATTGTTTGGAATGGCCAATCATGCGTCTTGATGCACCACTATCAATTACCCAAATGTCTTCATCTTCAAATGTGCTAGAGAGAGCCGAGAAGAGACCTTCATCCTTGATTAATACTTTATTTGAAGAAAGTAAGCGATCCCATGCTTTCTTGATACCTTCCTTGAGATGGCTTGCTATCTTGGAACATTTCTTGATGAACTTCTTCATTGTAGAGGAGATCTTCATTATGCCCTTTGCTAACCTTAGCTCTGATACCATGTTGAGAATTCAATAGGGAAATGAATATGTTAATTCTCTTTAACTTGATAACTATTTGTGTTTCCTTTTCCTTATTAGCTTTGTTCCTTATTATTATAATGTGAAATACTTCAAACAACTACCAAAACAATAAGAACAGTGACACAGTATATAGGCTGCAAGCCAGGGCCAAAACCCCTCCTCTTGAGGGGAAAAACCATAAATCTCCTCTTCTTATAGATCCTTCAATTGACAAATACCATGACCTTTGACTCAAACAAATACCCTCCAAGATCAAGATGAACCACTAACTCGACTTCTTGCTGCTCGAACTTCGACCTCCTACTGTAGATCCGAAATTTTGTCTGCCTTGTAACTGCTGTTGCCACACTAGAAGACTTCGATCTTCTTCTTTAGAGCCTCTTCTTCCCTTCTCTTGCCTTTCCTTGATACATAGGGCTAGAGAGATACCCTAAGTGACCTTCGCTTGACTTCTTTTCTCTATTCCTTCCAAGATCAATCCAAATATAACCCTTGCGTAGAAACCCTATCTTCGACTTCCTTCAACCTCTTTTTCGTCCTCTTCTTTGAACTCTTCTTCATTCTCTTCTTCTTATAGAATGAGAGATGAGTGAGTGATCCTTTGTAGGACAAGTTCCTCCCTTTATATAGGCCTCTTCAAGGGATAGATGTGGCTCTTCACTTATGCCGACTTGATCTTGGAGGGCATTTCAACACTTTAAAGATAAAATAAATTTTCTTTACAAGATACAATGTGCCCATTGGGGTCCTTCAATATATGACAATGACTCTCAAACCCTAGAAGCACTCAATGGTTGCTTGACCTATAAAATGAAAGAACTTGAGCATGAAACCCATGCTCCAATAATAATAATTTCTTTTCATTTTATAATTTACAAGAATACATTTCATACTTATGAAGACCAAAAGGAGAGATCATGAAAGATGCAACTATGACCACAAGGAAATCAACATCCGATGACTAGGAGAATTGACCATGACATCTCCATGGAAAAGGTATGAAGCCTCTAATGAAGTCTGGAAAGAAAGGAGACCCTTGAAATTGAATACTTTGGAGATGTCTCAATATGTATGCAGGATGTTGATGTTACTACAAGCAGATGTCATGATGAAGGGCCATCACAAAAGGTAACTTTGATTTGATGTTCATTTTAATTTTTGAACAACATTTCGATGGATTAATAGTAAATATAGGGCTTCCGAAAGAGAGTTGTAGATATCACCTACAACTAGCACTCATGTGGTTGGATGAGAGATCCTAAAGAAAACATGACTTGAAAGAGGTAGCTGTATGAAGAAAAGCTAGATGTGGATTAGAAGACCACTTTCTGATGAAGAAAAAGGATGACAGGACTAACATCGTTCATGAAGGAAAGTGATGGATGGCCAATGCCCTATGAAGAAGTCCCAAAAGAGGAAGGCTCCATAATGGTAAAGTTGGAATTCATGACATCGAAAGGAGGAGCTCTTCAAGTAGCTGAAGGTACTATGATCTCCAACAAAGAGTTGCCACTAGAAATCAGAACCCTAGTTAAGAGGGAGCTTGGAAAAGTCCCTGATTAAGAGGGAGCTTGGGTGCATTCCTTTTATAGGAGTGGGTACATTCCTTCATAGAAATGGGTATATCTTCCCTAGTTGAGAGGCAAAGATAGACACATCATTCTTGTCTTCAGTTTGGAAGAAAGAATGGAGGATTGGGTAAGCATATGGCATCCAATACTCTTTGAGGATGTGGTAGGGCATCCAAGATAAGAGGAGTCGAAGAGGATAAATATTCTTTGAGGACTGGGAATCCAAGATAAGAATAGTCCTGGAAGGACATACTCCGTGAACACCCGAGTGGGGAATGTACCTTGAGAGAAAATGATGAAGGTGTCTATAAGTTATTGGCCTCGCCAACATTATGCTTTGATCTTGTGGAGATATAGAGCTGTTAGTCAAGGCCTTGCTATGTGACAATGCTGGTTGATATGATGCTATACAGATGGGTTACCAATCCAACTGTTCTTATGAGAATTCTTCAGATTGAAAATATCCAAGTACCTTGTATGGATTATGAATACCTCCCTAGTTAAGAGGGAGTGTTGAAATATGTAACTAGGTTCGGTATTCATAATGACATATGTAATCATGATTTTATGCAATGAGAAAAATAAATTTGTTATTGTTTTCTTGAGGCATGGGTTTCATGCTCAAGAGGAATTTATTTTATAGGTCAATCTGCCATTGAGATCTTCTAGGGCTTATGAATCATTGTCATGTATGAATGACCCAATTGGGCATGTTACATATTGTAAAAAGAAAAATGATTTAAGTCAAAATAGAGTCAAATGACCCTACAAGACCAAGTCAAGATGCAAGCTTCAAGTCGGCCTTTAAAAGAGCTAGTCGACTTACCTAAGAGGACATGTCGACGTATTAAGGGACCCTAGGAGGTCTATATAAAGGAGGACTAGACCTCACTGAATGGGGCATTCATTCAAGCACAAGAAAGTTTTATCTAGACAAGAAGGGAAGTCTAATACCTAGCGAAGGAAGGAGAAAGAAGAGCAAAGCATTCTCGGTCTGTTTTGGGCTAAATTCCTCCACACATGCAAAGATTAGGGCATCATCCTACAGCAAAAGAAGCCAAATTGCAGTCACTCAAGGGAGCTGAAGTTTGGGTCAAAGAAGGTCTACTTAGGAAGGTAGATTGCCAAGGAAAGGAAGTGGGATCAAGCGAAGTAAGAAAGAGTCAAATTTGTCCATATTCAAGCCACACATGTGACCTAGGGTTTCTGTAGAAAAAGTCGAAATTGCAGGTCTACAACAACTAGCCGAAATTTTGAACTAGGGACGACCATGACCGCATATAATAAATTTAAATATTATTTTGGGCCAGCGCCCATGACCCCGCCAGACCCACGCAACCTCCCAACGTACAACATATATATATAACATATAAAGGTTATATATTAAACAATACAACGTATATGATATACGTTCAGCGATATCAATGTTAATGCATATGTGGAGTTGGTGGGGTGGGTCGCCCAAGGCGGCCTCAACCCCCGTTTAAATTCTATTCATTGGTTTCAAAAAACAAAATTATGCCAAGTATGGAGGGGCGGGATTTGACCCCCGACGCCTCAACCATTTTCCTTTTTAACCACTACACCAAACAACTCTCTTGTTAATTCTGCCTAGCGTTTCATTACTTAAACCCTCAGTCTCAGATGCGCCTAGGCAGAGGCGAGAGACCTAGGCACGCAGTTCGAGGCAGAGACCAGAGGAATGGTGCACGTAGTTCGAGACAAATTCTAGTTGGATGAAAAGGGAATCTTTTGATCTTAAGGAGGTAAAATTGTCAGAATGTATTAATCTTTATATGCATTTTAACCAGAATTTCGCACAGAACGCGATGGTGTGCCTAGATTCGCCTTTTGTGTTGCAGATTTCCAGTCCACCCATGGAGCAGCTACGTGGAGGAATCTAAGGGGAATTTAAAAGATTCCTTATTGCCCCAGATTTTCACTTTCTCAGAATTCAATAAATGGACAGTCGATTTTGCACTATTCGACGTCACGAATCTGATGGCATTTCAGATTTTTCATCTGAGATTTATATTTTTCAGTCACTTTTTGAAGTGAAGTTGCAGGTGTCAGCTTTCAGCGAGTGAGCAGTCGATTTCACACCTTTCGACGCCACGATTGTGATGGTGATTTCAGATCCAGCAGCGCAGTAGCCCATTCTTCAGTCATTTTCAACGTGAGGTATATGATGAGTTGATTTCATGTACTTCTTTGTTCTTGAGATGCTTAGTGCTGTACAAATCCCTGTTGATGTATGAGTCGTGGGATCTTGTCTTGTTTTGTTATTGATGTACTTTCTGTCATGGACTTTTATTATGCTGAGATCCCTTGATGCCATATTGGTGGGATACTCATGTATGTTGTTGAGATCCCTTTTATGCCATGTTGGCGGGATACTCTGCGTCACACGTATGTCATTGAGATCCCTTGTTTGCCATGTCGGCGGGATACTCACAGTCTTTATGCGTGAGCAATTGTCATACTGATAGGAGTCCTTTTATGCATGGGAGTTCCGCAGTGGAACATCTCGTAGAGAGGTCTAGCCACTCCTGCGTGAGGGAATTTTCCTTGTATGTCAGCGAAAACACATCCATGTTCCTCTTCTTTACAACATTACAATTGTTCATTATGTTCATTAACGCTTTGTTTAATGCAATTCTAACAATCAACCGAAGTTAAAGGTCTTGGTTAAGGATATCAATAATTTACCCTGAATCAAGGATACCCATCACAGGTATCGGCATGAGACCCCTCATCAAGATGGGGTACAGAGGAGGAGGACTTGGCGTTCGTGGCCAAGGCATAATCGAACCATTGGAGGTTGTGCAACGACCTCGTTACGCAGGTTTGGGGTACAATGAAGAAGGATGTTCGAAGGACATCAAAGGCAAACATATGTTGATGAACTCTCCAGGGATGAGGAATGATAGGGACACTTCGCCATCGTTCCATGGCAGTGCATGTTGCAGTGAAAGAGTTGAGGCGAGCTCCCATCACCATGATTGCACCAGAGACCACCAAAGAAGGTATAATGAGTCTCATTATTCCAGAGTGCATTTTGATTATAAGAATGTTGATAACCTCGATCGTAAATCATGGCATCGCAAAACATGTCATTTTTGTGGTTTAAATAACCATGTGATTTCTAAGTGTTGGAAAAGGATGGCAGTAGAAAGGAGGATGAGGCGTGAAAAGCCTTCTTCCCAACAGGAAAAGAAATCGGTTAAGCAGGTTTGGAGGTGAAAGACCTTTTGCACTCATTGCGACCGAAGTGGCCATCAACGAGCCACATGCTGGAGACTCCATCCAGAGCAACGCCTTCAAGGCAAAGCGCCCGTGCATACACCAGTCGAAAGAGCTGATCGACAAGGAAGTTCGCCACAGGGAAATGATCCACTCACTTTGATAAGTGAGAGATGGTTATTCTAGATTGTTTTTTCTAGATATGTTAGCTCGTCATGGCCGTGTTTGTAAATAATCTGTCGTATTTCTAATTGTGAAAGTGATGATGTGTCTTCCATCACTTGTTTAAGCGACAATGATATTTTTTGGCCTTGTTTTGCATTTGTTTCATGTAAAAGTGACGACGTGTTTTCCATCACTTCGAAATGCGACGATGATGTTGTTGGCCTAGTTTTATGAGTTGTGCGATGCATTTCTTTCATGTAAAAGTGATGAGGTGTTTGCCATTACTTCGAAACACGACAATGATGTCTTGTCTTGTAATGATCGCTGGGGGTGATTTCCATCTCGATGTAATCTTAACCACCGAGTACATATTATAAAATCGTGGTGAGTATCGGAGATGTTTTGGGTCATAGATTGGTCAATTTGAGCATGTATTTGCATGGGATTGTACAACAGGTTTGCAGGGGATGCAAGTATTAGTTCATCGCTCAAGGCTTCGAAGGACAAAGGTGAAGGAGAAGGAAGGGTGACTTTTTCAGGACGCTTGTGGTGCAGACGTAGTACACAACAGTGCAGATTCTTTTGATGCTTTTGGAGGACCAAAAGCTCCTCAGTGGGGAGGATTGATCCAGGTGGCTCCAGGGACACATAGGACAGAGAGGGCTCAAAAATCAAAGTGTTTGGATTGTTCCCGAACCAAGTTCAGGTTGTAGATCTCGTCGTCTTGATCGCGGTGGTGCAAACGGTTCGTCAAACCGAGCTCATATGCGAAAGTTAGGAGTGGTCAAATTTTCGGGTTGACTTGGTGACTTGGCAGACTTAAGGAAGGCACAATTTCGTAATTTTCCGGCCACCGGATTCCGGCCAGCTCCGATTGGATTTTGGGCAAAATTGTGGGGTCGTTAATTTGACTCCTTCGGTCAAATTAACGAATTTTCAAAAATCATAGCTTGTTTTAATAAAAACAAAAATTATTAAAAAAAGGGGGTGGCGAGCCACCACCCTCGCCACCCCACCCGACCACACCTAACCGCATATAATAAATTTAAATATTATTTTGGGCTGGCGGCCATGACCCCGCTGGACCCACACAACCTCCCAATGTACAACATATAAAGGCTATATATTAAACAATACAACGTATATGATATACGTTCAGCCATATCAATCTTAATGCGTATGTGGAGTTGGTGGGGCAGGCCGCCCAAGGCGGCCCAACCCCCATTTAAATTATGCCAAGTATGGAGGGGCGGGATTTGACCCCCGACCCCTCAACCATTTTCCTTTTTAACCACTACACCAAACAACTCTCTTGTTAATTCCACCAAGTGTTTCATTACTTAAATCCTCAGTCTCAGATGCGCCCAAGCAGAGGCGGGAGACCCAGGCATGCAGTTCGAGGCAGAGACCAGAGGAATGGTGCACGCAGTTCGACACAGATTCCAGTGTGATGCCAAGGGAATCTTTTGATCTCATGGAGGTAAAATTGTCAGAATGTATTAAACTTTATATGCATTTTAGCCAGAATTTCGTAGGGAACGTGATGGCGCACCCAGATTCACCTTTTGACTTGCAGATTTCCAGTCCACCCATGGAGTAGCTACGTGGAGGAATCTAGGGGGAATCTAAAAGATTCCTTTTTGCTCTAGATTTTCACTTTCTCAGAATTCAGTAAATGGGTAGTCGATTTTGCACTATTTGACGTCATGAATTTGATGGCATATTCAGATTTTTCATCTGAGATTTATATTTTTTAGTCACTTTTTGAAGTGAAGTTGTAGGTGTCAGCTTTCAGTGTGTGAGCAGTCGATTTCACACCTTTTGACGCCACGATTGTGATGCTGATTTCAGATAATGCTGCATCTCACGTTGTGCAGCTTCCTTGTTGCGTATAGCTTTGCAAGCATACTCTCCTCCTGTTTTCTTGTAGATACACTTCTTCACAACTCCATGTTGTCCTTCACCAAGAACATTGTCGCATACTATAAAATCGTTCTTGATACATTCATAATTGGGTTCCGGATCACTCTTGCAACATATAGTCAAGATGGCTTCAACAATGCACAACATTGCTCCAACACTTGGTACTAAAATATAGTGTCCTAAATGTTCACTAGCAAATTTTTTTCGCAGATCTATATTATTTCCCAATGATATATATAATGGTGAACGATAGTTTGATACTGCAATGGAATGGTGCAAAGTGGATTTAGAAGCCAACGCTGGTATGATCTTGCCATAGCGTGAGGAGATAGGTGCAGTAAATGAACCGTCAGGTTGGGAGTGTAGTTTAGGGAATTAGTTCACAATTTCGTTGGAAGATGATGAATTTCTGCACCGACCACACTGTTTAATAATTTTCTGCACTGATTGACACAACTTATTCAAAATTTTGTTGTTTGGCGAACTGATGGATTTCTCAAAATCCTCGCATGCATTCATGACATAATCAAGAAATTCTGGGGCATTTGTTTGCTCATTCAGACTCAAGTAATTCACAATAATTTTCAGATTTGAGGTTATTGATTTCGACAACTCACTGTCTACATTAACCATGGTTAGCGACCTTACAATCCTATCTTCCAGGAGATACATGGGGCATTTAGTTTTATTGTGAGATTTAAAGCATATAGATAAATCGGTTAGCGACCTCACCATCCTATCTTCCAGGAGATACATGGGGCATTTAGTTTTATTGTGAGATTTAGAGCATATAGATAAATGTTTTATGTGTAGGCAATAATTTCCCAATGTAGGATTGTAGGTGAGACATTGTAAGAAGTTAATATAGTGGGACAATCTAAGATTGCATAGACATAGTGGTTGTTCCCTTTCAACTACCCTTGTTGCCTCTACTGACGAAGGTTTTGTTTTTTCTTTAAATATAATAACAACAACCTCATCATCATTATGGTTTCCTCTATCTTCCTCCTCATCACAATCGTTGTTGAGATCATCTTCATCTTCATGCGGATCTTCTTCATTATGATCAAGTTCATCTCCTCAATTATTAAATGTAATGTTTTGTGCATTATTTTCATCATTTTGATCCTGGTTTTCTTCTTCCTCTTTCGCATAATCCACTTTTTCTTTTTCAAATATGTCATCTTCATAATTATCTTCAAAAATGTCCTTTTTTTTTTCTTCCACATTTTCCTCTTCATCATCATCAATGTCTTCTTCCTCATTGTTATGATATTGTTCATCTTCTTGTTTCTCAAGATAGTCCTCATTCACATCATCTTCATCTGGATCATCATCTTGATCTACATTATCCTCATCCACATTAAGATCAACTTCATTTGGATCCTCATCTTTATCGATATCATTTTCATATTCATCATTATCTATTACATCTTCATTTTCATAATCATCACTCTGATCAAAATCTTCTCCTACTTCACCTTGTTTCATTTCTTCACCATCACTATCAACTTCCTTATTATGGATTTCTGCATAACTTTTATTTAGACATGCTGTAACTTCTGCGCATGATTTTTCTAATCGCCGAAATGCATCATGAATTTTACTAAACTGCTCAATGAATTTGGGGCGAAAACTTAACGACATATTGTGTGGCGGATACCGTTCAAAGACTCGCATGGCTCTGATACCACTGAAGTAACAAAACTGTAGCTTGTTGACTTTAAATGTGAAATACACAAATGTATTTTGTAAATAATATTTTATGAATATATATATGAAATGTACAAGTGATGAATGTTATAATGAGGACCTACTTATATACGTAGGTAGGTGTCCTTTCATGATTGGGACATGCCCTTTCAGTTAACTAATGACTATTTAAATAATTATTATTTTAATTATTCATTATATATTTTATTTTATATAATTTTATATTTGTAGCACTAGTTTTCCCGCATTGGGTTTTTCCAGGGACATTTGTCTAAAAATAAATGTGTTAATTATTATGTGTAAGCTAGAATTTTTGAGCTTCCAACATTTTATTTTTCTCAGAATTTTTATGGTGAAAATTGCAGTGGTGATTTTTTTTAAAAAATTTTTTCGGGACATTTGTCTAAAAGTCAATGTGTTAATTTTTATGTGCGCTAGAATTTTTGAGCTTCCAATATTTTATTTTTCGCAGAATGTTTATGGTGAAAATTGTAGATGTGATTTTTTCATTGTTTGTTGTAGCAAATAAATTGTGTAATTAAAATTATGGTTAGGATAATAATTTCTAGTTATTGCAATAGAGAAAATTTTCACATCGTATTAGAGCATAATTGCTCAGACGGGGATGCTCAGAGTCAGAAGAAGAAATTCTCATTGTTCATAGGGAGCAGCAGGCCGAGATTTTTAGGTGCTGCACAGTGCCTAGCCAAATAGTGCAAATCGCTGGGAAAAATTCGATTTTTAGTTGCAGGTGGCAGAAAAATTTGAATTTTCTAGAATAATGATTCCAGCAGGCGAAAGGAGCAACTACAACTCAAATTTCTGCTGAGCAGATTCCTTGATTGGGCATAAAGGATTTTGCACCAACTGCTAGAGAAAAATCATTATCAGGTGGAAGATGAATAACACACATAATTGTCTTTAGTAAATTCTTTAGTACGACCATAGACAAAATTGACATTCATGGGGCTTTAGATTAGTCTTCCAAGTCAGAGGACGAATTTGCTTGCTTATCAGGCTCAACTTCACAAGGTGTCTGGTATATAGACAATGGAGCGTCAACTCACATGACAAGGGTTAGGGAATATTTCTCTAGCTACAAGGAGGAGTAGATGGAATTCCAAATGATGATGGGAAACAAAACGACGTGTACTCCAATAGGGAGAGGTACCATCGATTTTCAGAGGGAGTTAGGAGCAAGTACCGACACTACAGATGTACTGCATGTGCCAGGATTGGGTATGAACTTGGTTTCAATATCCCAGTTACAGGGTAAGGGATATGATATCACTTTGCAGGGAAGAAAGTGTTTGTCAAACACTCGAGCTGGATGAGGGTAAGAGAGATTGGAGTTCGAAGCAACAGATTGTACAGGTTGCAACTCGACAATCCAATGGCACTAATAGGAAGTGACAATAGCAGTGGGAAGGAACTGAATGAGATGTGGCATAGAAGAATGGGGCATCTACACCATGGAGATCTTAAGATTCTCACGGAGACAGTAACAGGGGTTCTAGAACTTGGCACGAAACACGATGATGTGCATAGAGGATGCGTGCTTGGGAAGTATGCTAAGGTATCATTCCCAAGAAGTGACAACATAACAGATGGTTTGTTAGGACTTATACATTCAGAAATCTGTGGCCCGATGTCTACTAGAGCTCTAAGTGGTGTTGAATACTTCATCACCTTTATTGATGACCATTCCAGAAAAACCTGGATCTACTTCTTGAAGACCAAGGACGAGGTCTTCGATCGTTTCAGGGAGTTTAAGGCTCTTGTGGAGAATATGACAGGGAAGAAGATCAAGGTGCTTCTCTCAGATAATGGTGGAGAGTATGTTGATAAAGACTTCACAAATTTTTGTGTGAAGAAAGACATCAAAAGAGAATGGACAACTCCTTACAATCCACAACAGAATGGGCTAGCGAAGCAGAAAAAGCAGTACTGTAGTTGGGGATGTAAAAGCAATGTTATATGACCAAGATTTGGCCAGGTTTCTATGGGCAGAGGCATGTAACACAACAATATATGCTCAAAACAGGACTCCTCATAGAGCATTGGGGAAGAAAATTCCAGAAGGGGGCTTCATAGGGAAGAAACCAGAAGTTAGTTTGTTCAGGATTTTTGGCAGCGTTGCTTATTGCCACTTGCCAAATGAAAAGTACACCAAATTGGATCAGACTGCAGAGAAGGGGTTTCTCGTTGGGTATAACGAAACCTCCAAGGCATACATGATCTACATTCCTAGCAGTAGGAATATTGTAGTGAGACAAGACGTAAAGTTCATCGAACGTTGAGCTTTCAAGAGATATCGTGAGATGCATGTAGGTGACTAGAATCAGCCAGTTGAAGCTCCATTGGTCCAGTAGCAGGGGCGACCAGTGGGACCACTAGTGGGACAGTCATAGGGTTCCAGTCTATGTTGCATGAAACTTCTAGGAACTCGACGTTTCGGGTCGTACCTGTACCCGAAACTTTGAAACTCAATAGAAACTTGCCCGAAAATCAACCATCATGTAATCATCTATGAGAGTTAATATAGACTTGATTTTCCTTCTAAATTGTCATCTATGGGTCTTATTCCCTTTTTTCTTGCAAGATAATGTGTTGTTCACTTATTTATAAATTTCTTTTTATATATATATACATACATGATGTTTCGGTTGACGTTTCGGCTGACGTTTCCATTTTCGGGAGGTGGCATTTCTAAATGTATTTGTTTTGGAAACTCCAAAACGTTTCAACACTTCATGCAACTTAGGTTCCAGTACAATAACCAGTACTTGCATTTCCCCAAAAGCATGGAATCCAATGAGATCTCAGGAGACGAAGCAACAGAGGCAGGATGAGGAGGAGCTGGTTGAACCTCCCACTACTAGTGGTCGAAATAGTAGAGAGGTTCGTCAAACGTTGAGAGATGCAGAGGGGTTTATTGGAGCTCCTAGGACGAACAAGACTGAGTGCATACAACCTGATCAATATCAAGCATTGGTAGCTTAGGTTGCAGAACCTTCCAGCTTTTAGGAAGCTGCACAACCTCAGGTGTGGGTAGATGCCATGGTAGAAGAATACAACTCTGTCATGACAAACAGTGTTTGGGAGGTGGTCCCGAGGCTTGAGGACATGTCAATTGTAGGTTCTCGATCGATCTATAAGATCAAGTATGCTCTAGATGGCAATGTGGAGAAGTACAAGGCCAGGTTCGTGGCAAAGGGCCAGATACACCTCTATTCGGTCTATTATCACCAAATTGAGCCCTGTTGGGCTGCTTCAATGGTCAACTTGGAGTAACTATTTCAAACCAGCTTTTGACTGAAGATTAGCCTCTTCCGTCTGAGAGGGCTCTCTCAAGATAACTTATGATTTTTTCAATGAAAACTCTATTAGATGGCTAACTCTATGATAATGACTTTATTGTATATGATTGCAGGTGGAAAATGTAGAGGATTTGCTACCATTGGGCTTATGGACTCGGTGCTCGGGAACTCAATGACAATGACTCTCCTTGTGGAAGCGGAGGCATGTAGATATTTAATTGAAAGGACACCACACACAGAAGTTACTCAATAGATTAATGTTCAAAGGAAGTCGGAGTATGAGAAACACAAATTCTGAGTAATGGACATTAAGATATTGAAAGCAGAATATTAAGAAAGATATACAATAGTTTAATGCTTGAAGGAAGTCAGAGCATGATGTACATGAATTCTGAGTAATCAAACATTAATATATTGAAAGAAAAATAGCAAGATACATAGGACAAGGTTCATGAAAACATCAATGAATCTCAGGTGAAGAAAAAAGCCCACAACCACTGTATATCACTGATCAGAAAAATTTACAATAGTAGTAGTAACAAGTAACATCTATCTCATTTATAGAGTGAGGACTCATACAAATGATTTTCCACCTTGCTAACTTTGAATTCCCACCTCAGAGACCTATTTCAAATATGATTACACCACTTGGAGACTTCCTAGGGATATTTCTGTTTTGTAGAGTTTGAATATGAAAAGGACTCTTCTTTCATTAAATAGTTCAACAAATCCATTTAATAACCTTTATCAACTGCAACCAACTAATTTGATGAGTGTACTGGAGTGCTGATGTGTCATTATGCCATGTGGATGCTGAGCTGGACCTCCTCCAAGTCGAATTTTACAATTTTTTCATAGATCTGGTTAGTGAAAATTCTGAAAAATAGGCCTCAAAGCTGAGTGTATAATTTCAAAACCCTAATGGATTTGTAGAAACTGAGAGAGGTTTTTGTAGATGGTCCTGTGTTGAAGAAAAACCTCTTTCATATTTCAAAAATCCTTTTTCATTTGGTCAGAAATCAAACTTGAAGTTGACTGCTAAAACAGTCATGTACAAAAAATTTCGTAGTGCCCATTTCGTAGCAACTTTTTATAGCGCCTCTGTTTTAAACACTTTTGCCAATCAATTTGACTTTATGCTACCATGAGCCTTTAAAACATGTTAGGATGGCTTCATGAAACAGGTCTTTGTTGCCATCACACATGATTAAATACCTCTATGATGAATTGATAATTTGAAGATGAGCCGGACAACTTTGTGGACCAAACCTGCATGAAAATATCCTCCTGACCATCTTTGACCTCAACATGTGATCAGCTGACCTTGAATGCACCTCTTCAATACAAAATTCCTTCAAAATTCAACTTGCTGCCAAAACAGGGGAAAACAAGGCAGTTTTGTAGCAACTTTTGGTGCATATTTAATTTACCAATTTCCACCACCTCTTAGCTCTCTTTTCTTTCATGGATCTATTTGATAGGTTTAAAGAGCTAATACAAAATTTTCCGAATCTTTAATTTCAAGTTTAACCACACCCTTTTTATCAAAAAGTCATCTTCAGAAATTTCGTAGCGCTTTTTGGGCTTCAAGCCTGGTTGGCGCTACAAAAACACCTAAAGTGTAGAAATTTCAAAAGTCTCCTTTTTCTTCAAAATTTCACCAGTAGGTCTGCAAATTGATATAATGAAGGATGATAAAGCAAACTTGGTTCAAAATGCCTCTTACCCTCCTCAAAAAGCATCATTTTCACCTTTATAGTTATATTTGCTGCGGAATTCTGTAAAAACAGACAGGTGGCCATTTTTCCGATTTGATGACTATGCAAGTGAACCCAAGGCGGATTATTGTGGATATGACCCTAATGACAAGACTAATGAAGTGTCTATGACTTATAATAAACATGATTAAGTGAATTTCTCATCAAATAAATGATCTAACCTAATGAGACAAGGTGAAGCTTATGATGACCCTATCAAAAACAAATTTGAAAAATTGAGAGTGATAACATGGTCAGTTATATCCCTAGCAAATCAGATGGGATGACAGATTCACCAGATGGACATCAAAACAACATTGTTGAACAGGGTGTTAGAGGAAGAGGTGTACATAGAACAACCAGAAGGATTCGAGACTCATGAGAGGCGCACTCATGTGTGCAGATTGAAGAAAGTTCTATACGGGATCAAGCAAGCTCCCAGGGCATGGTATGGTCAGTTTGAAAAAAACTTGTAGTAGATGGGATTCGCCAAGAGTGACACAAATCCTAACCTTTACTACTTGATGGTAGAGGGTGAGCCACTCATCCTAGTATTGTATGTGTGTGGATGATCTCTCCTTGAAAGGATCATCAGTGCTCATAAAGGACTGCAAGAGGAACTTGGAAACAGAGTTTCATATGAAGGATTTGGGGTTGATGCATTATTTCCTAGGATTGGAAGTGTGGTAGAAGGACGGGGAGATCTTCCTCAGGCAGCGAAGATACACTATAGATATTATGAAGAGGTTTAGAATGCAGGATTGTAGACCCACGTCTACATCCCTGATCACCAACTGGAAGAAGATAGATGCATCAGATGACAAAGATGTTGACCCCACCTTATATCGAGACAACTTATCGGTTCTCTCATGTATCTGGTCAACATTAGGCCAGATATATGCTTTGCAATCAATACCCTCAGTCAGTTTATGGTAGAACCGAAGAGGGTACATTGGGCAACAATGCGACATATTTTGAGGTATGTGCGCGGCATAGTCGAGTATGGGTTGAGATATACCCAATGGGATGACGTCAGATTATGTGGGTTCATAGATGCAAATTGGGCAGGTAGTTCAGTGGATAGGAAAAGTACCTCCGGGTACTGCTTCGTTGTTGGATCAGGGATGGTTTCTTGGTGTAGCAGGAAGCAAAAGTCAGTAGCATTGAGCTCTGCAAAAGAAGAGTATATGGCAACAAGCATAGTTATGTGCGAAGCTATATGGCTTCGAAAGCTATTGGTTATCTTGTTCAGGCAGAGGATGGAGGCGACAAGTGTCTATTGTGATAATCAGAGTTGCATCAAGCTCTCTGAGAATCTAGTGTTTCACGATAGGTCGAAACACATAGATATTCGGTATCATTTCATCCGAGATTGTGTGCAGCGCGGAGGGGTCCAACTACAGTATGTTCCCACAAAAGCATAGGTTACAAATATACTCATGAAAGCTCTAGGGAGAGCTAAGTTCGTCTATTTCAAAGAACAAATGGGTATGGTGGAGAACATGTTTCAGTAGCAAGAATAGATTATTTTGGATGCTTCTCAGTTGTATTTGTTGCAGTTGCAATATCAACAAATGAGAGGGAGTCACAGTGCGGATGCAGAGTTGGCAACAGTATGGCAGTGTCAGTGGCGGCACAAATGCAACATCAGAGTTGTGCAGTGCTCGGTGGGTAATGGCTAGACATCAATAACATGATAGAGGGGTGATACAGAGATAGGGTGTTGTAGCAGCAGTAGTGCAACACTAGAACACCTTCCTCGCTAAGAGGGGAGTGTTAGTTTTTGTAGCAACGAAGGTGCTCTAGTCTCAAAACTTTGTGGAGAGGCTAAAACACATGAGATCTCCAAAACGCATAAATCATTTCTAGAAATTCCACCTAGAGATGGTTCAATTAGATTATCAACCGATTTTTAAATATTTCCTCAGTCTACACTTAGGGAGTATAGTTAATTAATCAATATTAATTGAGATATGGTGAGAATCATCTAGAAATTCACACGGATCGACCGGGAATTAATCTGGGCCCTTGATTAGATTCTAATCTTGGTCGTTGGTGTTCCAACAGAAGATTATAAGAAGAAGTCAATGCTAGATGGAGGACACATTGGTGCAAATACTCAAGTACCCAGGCAGTTCGATTTTCTCAGTTGCAGAGATTCAACAGAGATGATAAACTCAGAGGGCCACTGTTAAATTTGGACAACTAGGTCCAAACTCCATCTTGTGATGCTCAGATGAAGATTCCAATATTTGTATTGGATTCCTCTTTTGGAGAGGTGTAAAATCGATATAAAATTGATTTTAATCTGATGAGCAGAACATTTATTTTGAATTTATTATTTATAATAAATTTAAGTGCAGGTCGGCCTTAAGGTTTTACACCCCCAACAGATGTGTCACACACCTCAATGATGGATATAAATACAGTCAACGTTGGAGAGCTTTTCACTCAACTCATCCACACACTTCTCATTAGATACAAGCATTTAAGAAGCAGTTCTCACGTGGGAAAAGGATGAAGTAGCTGCAACTGGAAAAAGGACGAAATTTCTGCAGTTAGGGTTTCTGGACGAAATTTTCTGCAGTTAGGGTTTCTGGGCAAGTTTGACTAGCGTTGACTTTGGTCAACGCATGGTCCGTTTGAGCTGAAATTTTGTGGAGAGTTCGATTTTTGAAGGCCGTACTCATTGGCACAAAAATCGAGGTCAAAATGTTGACCAAAGTTGGAGCTGCGTTGACTTTATTGTTGTTGCCTTGCGTTGACTTTTTCTGGACTGCGTTGACTTTTCTGGGGTTGACTTTGAGTTGACTGGATGATCGATTTGAGGACTGTTGTGACACATTTTGGGTTGGCCGACCAAGAAGACTTTGCTGGTTGAAGCATCTTGCTGACCGCCATAATGCACCAACACATTCTCCTGTTTCTGGTTTGTCTTTTATAGATCCACTCGTATGTTCTATCAACATTTTTACTTAACTATTTATGTGATTGTTGTTATAAAAGTAAAGTTGCATCAAGCATAGAACATCTACAAAAACTTACATGGTATCAGAGCTAAGGTGAAGACAAGCCCTAACTTATAGCAATCACCAACTGAGAAAAATGAGTTCCACAAGTTATGGCTTCAAGGAGGATGACAAGCTGACTGGAAGGGATGACTTCCATGCTTGGAAGATGATATTAGATCTCAAATTGGAAGACCATGATCTCATGGACTATGTACTGGGTAAGATACAAGAACCTCCATCCACTGCTACTGCTGCTGCTAAAACCAAGTATAAGAAGGCGGAGATCAAAGCAAAGCTAATGATCAGGGAATCCATACATAAAAGTCTGGTTGCCTACATATCTGAGCTAGGCACATCCAAGGAGATGTATGATAAGCTGATACAAATGTTCAAAGTAAACAATGCAAACCAAGTGCTATTCTTCAAGAATCAATTGAAGAATCTAAAGAAAGGCAAGGATGAGTCTGTCCAAACATACTTTCTGAAATTGATCGAGATCAGGAACAATCTGCTGGCTATTGGGGAGACAATAGCCGATCGTGAGATGGTACTCACCGCACTTGGAGGGCTCCCATATGAATGGCAAGTTTTCAACACTACCATTCTCAATAATAATACAATTCCTAACTTTGACGAGCTACTGTCAAGATGCATGCAAGAAGAGACAAGAATGAAGGAATACGAAAATGACAGAAATGCTGCCTACGCTGCTCATTCTAGAAAGAAGAACTCTGGTGGTCCTAAGAACAAAGGAAGTCCACTAGGAGCTATGACATGTGATACTATCCGACAAACTTAACTATGGCACCGGAGGTTTGGACACCTTCATTACAAGGCCCTTCCCGAAGCAAGGAAGGTGGTGACAGGGATGCCCGATTTTGGAAATAATCATGAAGGTGTATGTTAGGGTTGTGCCGAAGGAAAGCATACAAGAGGACCTTTCCCCTCAAGTGTCACAAAGACATTTGATATTTTGCAACTGGTCCATTCTGATCTATCTGGTATGCTACTCATGACATCCTTGGGAGGATGTTCTTACTATATGACGTTCATTGATGACTTCTCCCGCAAAACCTGGATATACTTATTGAAGAAGAAGGATGAGGCTTTCATGTGGTTCCGTACCTTCAAAGCCTTGGTGGAAAATATGACAGGGAAGAAGATCAAGATTTTGAGGACCGACAATGGCACTGAATATGAGTCAAATGAGTTCAAGGACTTTTGCAGAGACGCTGGCATTAAGAGGGAGACTACTACTGCCTATACTCCTGAGCAGAATGGCGTTGTTGAACAAAACAACAGGACCATTGTGGAAGCTGCTTGTGCCATGCTATGTGACCAGGGTCTACCGAAGTTTCTGTGGGGAGAAGCTGCGAATATTGCTGTATACATTCAAAACCGACGCCCTCATTCTACCCTGGACTCCAAAACTCCCGAAGAGGTTTTCACTGGTAAGAAACCTGACATCTCACATTTTAGAATTTTTGGATGTCCTGTTTATTTTCATGTGCCAAAAGAAAAGAGAAGTAAGCTGGATGCTTCTGGGAAGAAAGGAATGTTTGTGGGCTACAGCGAAACCTCTAAGGCCTATAGAGTCTATGTACCTGGTCAAAGGGAAGTAGAGATATGTCATGATGTCACTTTTGACGAAGATGCTTCCCTGAAGAAAGTAGTAGATCTTCCGAGATCTGAGGAAAATCATGAAGCAAGGCCTGGAAATCAAGAAGAACCGCAGGATGAGACAATGCTTGATGCTGAAGGACCAATGGACCCAATCGATCCATCTCCTTCACTGAGAAAGAGACCATCATGGCTCAGGGACACTCTCGAAGATGCTGAGGGACATACTGCCCCGAGGGGGACATTCCGAGAAAGCAAGAAGTCGTGTAGATACCAAGGGTATCTGGCTGCCATGAGTACTATTGTACAATCTGAACCTGGATCTTTTGAGGAAGCCGTAAAGCATCAAGTCTGCAAGGATGCTATGCACGAAGAATATGAGTCCATAATGAAGAATGATGTCTGGGATGTGGTTCCAAGACCGAAGGACAAATCAGTTGTCACCGCGAAATGGCTCTACAAGATCAAGCATGGATCTGATGGAAGTACTGAAAATTTCAAGGCAAGATTTGTTGCCCGTGGCTTCTCTCAAAAGGAAGGAATAGATTATGATGACATATTTGCACTTGTGGCACGATATACCACCATTCGATCAATCATAGCCCTTGCTACTACGCAAGGATGGAGTCTTCATTAGATGGATGTCAAGACCTCTTTTCTGCATGGTGCAATAAAAGAAGAGGTGTATGTAGAGCAACCTCTAGGGTTTGAAGTCCAGGATCGGGACACTCATGTCTGCAGGTTGAAGAAAGCCCTCTATGGGTTGAAGCAAGCACCCAGAGCTTGGTACAAGAGGATAGATAGCTACTTGATGAAGCTGGGCTTCACTCGAAGTAATGCTGATCCGAACCTTTACTTTAAGGTTGTCCAGGGGAAGCCTCTCATTCTGGTGCTGTATGTGGACGACCTCTTCCTGACAGGTGTTGACCCTCTCATTCATCAATGCAAGAGGGAGGGAGCTGCTGAGTTCGAGATGAAGGACCTAGGACTAATGCACTACTTCCTAGGCCTGGAGGTCTGGCAGAGACCTGGAGAGATTTTCCTTTCTCAAGGAAAATATATTGTGAAACTTCTGGAAAGATTTGGTATGGTGGATTGCAAGTCCGTGTCAACACCAATGGAACTCAACTTCAAGAAGTTGAGTGGCAGCGCTGCTGGGCCCGTATTGGAAAATCCTACTGAGTATCGTCAACTCGTAGGGGCTCTGATGTTCTTAGTGAACACCCGTCCAGATATATGTTTTGCAATGAACACTTTGAGTCAACAGATGGTTGAGCCTCATCACTTTCACTGGGTTGGTGCTAAGAATCTTCTGAGATACCTTCGGGGCACGATAAACCATGGGTTGAGATACACTGCCGGGAGCGTGACACTCCATGGATATACTGATGTCGATTGGGCTGGCAGTGCGGTGAATCGAAAGAGCACATCGGGATGTTGCTTCAATCTTGGTTCTGCTTCGATTTCATGGATGAGCAGGAAGCAGAAGTCGGTGGCTTTGAGCACCGCAGAGGCCGAATACATTGCAGCAAGTATGGCCTGTTGTGAAGCAGTTTGGTTGCGAAAGCTCTTTAGTGAGCTGTTTGGACATGTGCTAGATACCACTGCGATACTCTGTGATAACCAGAGTGGGATTTGCTCGACCAAGAATCCAGTGTTCCACGACCGATCCAAGCATTGATATCAGGTACCATTTCATCCGGGATATGGTACAGCGAGGCGCCGTAAGGCTCGATCATATAGGAACTGATGAGCAGGTTGCGGATATTCTCACTAAGCCCCTGGGGAAGCTCAAGTTCCTAATCTTCTGTGACAGACTTGGTATTGTGGAACGACCCTATGATGTGGGTCTTGTTGGACGATGAGCTCGAGGAGCTCTGGGGGGCTTTGGGGATAGCTTCTCGGAGTTATGAGCAACCACAAGGCTAGGCTTGCCAAACCTTGTTGGTGTGCTTGGACCCCACTGTTGTGATTATTGAGTTGGTTCACCTCTCATTATCTGTGCCCCGTATGCATCCTACCCATTGAGTTCAGGGCTCATGGGAAGTACCTCTCATTTGGCCAATGAGATGGGAAAAGCTAGAGACCAGTAGCAAAGACTGATGGACGCATCAGAGATTGTCGTACTCTCTATCTAGGATGGCACGGTCCAACCACTTGATCTGGGATCAAGTCTAGTGAGGTCTCGGACCTCCGCTTGACTTCGGGTCAAATGAACCAACTTCGCGTTGGTTGGAGACTCTTTGTGAGTTCAATAGAGGTTTCGAACCTCTGGGCTGAATTTGTCAGTCGGGGGATGATGTCTTTGTGACTGACCCACTTCTGTTCTGAAATAAAGAGGCCAGCAAAGCAAGTTATGGCGGGATGACGCACGATGTTTGATTGCACTGGTGGATGGAGTTCTCCCTAGTTGAGAGGGAGTGTTAAATTTGGACAACTAGGTCCAAACTCCATCTTGTGATGCTCGGATGAAGATTCCAATATTTGTATTGGATTCCTCTTTCGGAGAGGTGTAAAATCGATATAAAATTGATTTTAATCTGATGAGCAGAACATTTATTTTGAATTTATTATTTATAATAAATTTAAGTGCAGGTCGGCCTTAAGGTTTTACACCCCCAACGGATGTGTCACACACCTCAATGATGGATATAAATACAGTCAACGTTGGAGAGCTTTTCACTCATCTCATCCACACACTTCTCATTGGATATGAGCATCTAAGAAGCAGTTCTCACGTGGGAAAAGGACGAAGTAGCTGCAGCTGGAAAAAGGACGAAATTTCTGCAGTTAGGGTTTCTGGACGAAATTTTCTGCAGTTAGGGTTTCTGGGCAAGTTTGACCAGCGTTGACTTTGGTCAACGCATGGTCCGTTTGATTTGAAATTTTGTGGAGAGTTCGATTTTTGAAGGCCGTACTCATTGGCACAAAAATCGAGGTCAAAATGTTGACCGAAGTTGGACTGCGTTGACTTTATTGTTGCTGCCTTGCGTTGACTTTTTCTGGACTGCGTTGACGTTTCTAGGGTTGACTCTGAGTTGATTGGATAATTGATTTGAGGATTGTTGTGACACATTTTGGGTTGGCCGACCAAGAAGACTTTGCTGGTTGAAGCATCCTGCTGACCGCCATAATGCACCAACACATTCTCCTGTTTCTGGTTTGTCTTTTATAGATCCACTGGTATGTTCTATCAGCATTTTTACTTAACTGTTTATGTGATTGCTGTTATAAAAGTAAAGTTGCATCAAGCATAGAACATCTACAAAAACTTACAGTGACTAGCAGGTGGTAGAGGAGGTTAGCAATATTTCTGGAGGAAGTCTTCCAGTTTTGAAAGAGGCATTGAGAGGGAGTGTGAAATTCCTAGAGGGTCTGTGCAAGGATTACGCAAGAACAAAAACTGTCAATTCATTCTAGTTGGAGGAGCTAGTGATTTAGTAGCTGGATGCCAGGATTTTGGTCAGACGAAGCAGTGAGTCAGTTCCAAAGCCAAACAAAGACAAAGCTAAGGGTTTTAGTGGTTTCCAGAGGCATCTGCAGTATGATCTGCGCAAAAGTTGACGCAAAAGGGATTGCGTGTGGCTAGGGAGGCAGTTTCAGGACAAAAATTAGCTGTGTGGTGAGGAATAATTCTCACAATATTTTTCCAGTATTTCTCTCAGATTGGATTGCCAGCAGAGCATCTAAATTGTTGTACTCAGATTTTAGCTGCTGCATAATAAAATAAACCCTTATGTTGCTGCATCGGATTTCCTGCATTGGGTTTTTCCTGGGACATTTGTCTAAAAACAATTGTGTTAATTTTTATGTGTGTGTTTGAATTTCTCAGCTTCCAACATTTTATTTTCCGCCAAATTTTTATGTTGGAAATTGCAGTTGTGATATTATTCATTGTTTGTCATAGCAAATAAACCGTGTAATTAAATTACACTTAGGAGAATAATTTCCAGTTACTGGAATAGATGAAGTTTTCACAAACTTTTATTTTTCTTTTATCGTGGCCATCTTATGCTTTTTCATTCTTTTAGTTGCATCAACCTCCAAAGCAATGTTTTTTGGCTTGAGTCAAGGATGTGGACAAGAGAGTGCCAATTCCCAATGATCCAATGACAATTAACCTAAGGAATGGAGATGGTTAAAGTACTTTCCGAGTGGTAGCCCACCTTAATCCAAGAGGAATGTTGGATCATGAGAGGTGTATGACTTGTGGAAATGGCAAAGGAATGTGGCATATGATCATCATTGAGCAATGTGTAGGGCGATTGGCTTGTTGGCTATCCAAGATATGAGAAAAGTTTTCTCCTCTAGGGTTGCCCATTTTTGGTGGGTAACATTTAGCTCCAACTCAAGAAGATGTGCTCATTGTAGAACACATGATCGTGAACAAGGAGTTCATGAGAACCCCGACAATCCTTGGGCTCACATGCCTGTTGCTTGCACACTCAAATCAACTTGTTTGGTAACATGTGTACATGGTGTTGATCTTCACCTTTATGTTTATATGATATAATAAATCTATACTGAAAAAGAAAAAGTTAGCTAAATGCAATCTAAAACTAGAATGAAAACCATTAACATGAGAGATGAATAAGTACAATAATGAAACACACAAATGCAATGCAACTACATAAAGTGTATTACGCCATATGCTGACTAAGTATAGTCATACAACCAATGAAGCTAACAATGTCAATATCACACCCTTTACCCCTTGTGCTTAACCAGGAGATAGAACAAGGAAGCATTACATTGTGAAACCACAATTTGAATTTAATACACAACTACTGGATTAGAGCAACAAGGGAGGGTGGTGGGAAACAAAATGACTATTAATCATGAATAGGAGTCAAGGATGAAAAGGGAAAGGAAAAATTCAGCTTACACCATTGAATCCTCTCTTGCGGCCTAGATATAGAGTAATCAATTATCAATTTCAGGAATTATTGGTCAATAGCTATCTCCGATGTTCAACTTGATTTCCCTTAAGGCATGTTGTGAATTGCATGAGGGGGGAGATGACTTAGGGGCAAGGTCTCAACAAATAGGATGCTCGTTATGAAGATCATATTCATAAGGGGTAACCAAAGTTGGCTCATCGTGTTCGCAAATCTTCGAATTTGAATATGATTGAGGAATGATACTAGGAGGAAGTGGAAGTGGCCCAAATGAAACATCAATTCTATCCTCCTAATGATGATAAGGCATACAAGGCTCAAGATCCTCTTCAGTATAGGTGGAATCTCTATTTAGATCATGATCTTTCTTTTTAGCTTCTTCCTCAATACCTTTAGAGGAATCAAAGAGGAATCCTTCTTGGAGGGCTATGACTAAATCCTGAAGGGTATCTTCACAAGTCTGAAACATTGGCCCCCAATACTCAATTTTTTTTAATGAATACTTTAATGGAAGGGTTGTTTTTGGGTTCACAAGAATATTTAACCTACTCTCTTTAATCAATCGCAAGAGAATTAATGAATAACCTCATGAGAGCATCCTCATGAACCACATTGACATTTGAAGCATACTTGACGAATTTTACAACATGATCCACAATTGAAGAAGGATCACCATCAAATTTTGGAACATTTATCACACAATCTATAAAAAAAATTCATTAAAAGTATTCATTAAAAAAAATTGAGTATCCTCATGAGAGCATCCTCATGAACCACATTGACATTTGAAGCATACTTGACGAATTTTACAACATGATCCACAATTGAAGAAGGATCGCCATCAAATTTTGGAACATTTATCACACAATCTATAAAAAAAATTCATTAAAGTATTCATTAAAAAAAATTGAGTATTGTAGGATATCCAGGAATATCCTTAACATCCAAAGTAGGGTACATTTCATGCAAAGCCCAAGGAGCCATTGTCTTGAATCTTGCATGGCAATCAACTGTGGAGTCACGAGGGTGAACTCGAAATGCCTTGAAAGTGGAAAAGTGTAGTTAGTGTGCTTTTGTATTCATCTGAATATCAGTCATATTATACACATAAGTGATTTGATAGTTCAAACATCTCTTTGATCTTAATGATACTTGATTTATTGCTCAACACTCGATTGGTCCATTATCTCTATTTAAAGAGGATGGAGGGTCATTTGTTGATTATTGTTTTTATGGGAGATGTTCAAATAACCTCCATTTGTTGATGTTTGTTTTTGTGAGAGATGTTCAAGTAATCTATTTCTTTTTGTATTAATATATTGCCTCAAGTGGCTTTGTTGGTTGGGATCATGGACTATTTCTCTCTTTGAACTTTTTAACCATGTAAAACACTAGTGTGCCCATCCTTGATGTGTGTGTGTGTGTTTGGATTATGGTGTTATGCATATGTGGATATACCTTGTTTTTTGAATAGATGACTGTAAGCTGTGGTGATTTCTACTAGTTTTCCCTTAAGGGAAAAATGAATTTTGGGTAAAGCATTCCCAAGGAAGACCATAACCCTAGTCATATTAAGGTTAACTACAAGTCGATGATGACCACAAAAGTGGTTAGAGCATCTGATAGTCTCCACAAAGCACAATTGTGTGAAAAGTAATATTTGATTGCATTCAAACCTACTTGTGCTTGATGGGCATATGATTGTTGTGCTCTGCTTTTTTATCCCTTACCTACACTTGGAAAGGAATTATGAGCTTCATGAACCTACCATCATACATCTTTCTCTTACCATTTTATGGTCACGACTGCCCCATACACTTGCTGGTAGCTCAACTATGGCTCCACACAAAGTGTAGCATAAATACATGTACTTGGGTGGTGTTCATAAAGAATATATATATATATATATATATATATATATATATAATGAGTACTTATGAAAAACTTTGTTATGACATCTCTCTTCTTGCTCAAAGATGAATGAATGAACCCCGTAACAACTACTAGCTCCATTCTTCTTATAGGTCATAAAACCTCCAATTAAGTGTAAAATAAAGGTGTGAGGTATCGGTCTCATATAAAAACATAAACATAGACACAACAGTGTAAAATTGTTATTATTTAATCAAAACACATATCTGAAGTAAGCTAGATGTAGATTGATACGACCTGGAACATGATGAAGTATTCAAGTTAAGATGACCAAATGGTTGAAGATATTTTTCAGTCTAGGGATGGTTGAGTAGTAAAACTGGAAGATGATGGGAACAAAATAAGTGGGGGACCTTGTGTGGTAGAATTGGTAAAATTTTGATTGAGATATTGAATGGACAAAATTGGAAGAAATAGTTTTTCTTTTTTTGTAAGCTATATTGAAATTATTTTCCTCTTTTGGTGCTTCATATTTTATTTTTATTTAAGGCAATATCAAATCCCATGGTCGCACCCACCTTTGCAAATACCCATGAAATGGATTTCTGGTGTGTAATACCATTGCAGCTGGGAATGGATGTTGACCTTTTCCATAGAGGTTAAGTTTGTGTTTAAATGCTTAATGAATCACATATCAAGTAGGCCGGGGGTCCACAGTGGGTAAATTCAACTTTGTTTCCAAGTGTTCAACCTTTTGCTCCTTTGAGTTTATGATTGATTACCAAAGGATTGGTTGCTACAATGTATGTTAGGATTTTATGTAACACGGCAAATAAATATTCAGAACTACTTAAACACTGCTGATAGCTGTAGTTACTGCTAAGGGTTTATTCATTTCAATGAACTGTTGCTTATAACATAGAGTAGACTATTTACTATACATTATGGATTATTTATATTATACTCACGATCAACATGAATCTGTGTTGTAGAAAAACCAGCCAAAGATAAAAACTGTTGTTAACAAGGTTGGCACCATTAGTAATGAGTTTAGAGTGCCATCCTTTGAAATTTTGGAGGGAGAAGAAAATCTGGTGACAGAGGTCAAGCAATATGGAGCCACTTTCCGGCTGGACTATGGCATGGTCTACTGGAATTCCAGATTAGAGCATGAGCACAAGCGGTTGGTATCTCAGTTTCAACCTGGACAAATTATCTGTGACATGTTTTCTGGTGTGGGACCTTTTGCTATCCCAGCTGCACAAAGGGGTTGTCATGTGTTCGCAAATGATTTAAATCCAGCTAGTGTGAATTATTTGAGTATTAATGCAGAACTTAACAAGGTGAAGGGAAAAATATTTGTACATAATATGGATGCCCGAGATTTTATGCACCATTTGATGGTAAGGAGAGTCAATGAGCCTGATTTAGGTCATTTTGAAGAATGCCAGACTTCAAACCTGGAGCTTTTGAAAAGCTCTGGTATATCATTAGTAGATGAAAAATCGAGTTATAACCATGAACGTTCAGCAGGTATTATTTTAATATTTTCCCAGAATATTTTGTGGATTGTTTAGAACTTGGTAACAATTAGTATTTTCAAGGCCAAACTATACCATGTTTGAGATTATTGTGGCAGTGGAGTTGAAGAATGGGAATGGGACAGTCCCTGGTGAGAATGTTCCTGAAAGTATTGAAACTCTAGTTGGAGATACAATTGTGGAGTCTGGGAAATGGTCGAGAGGCTCTATGGAAGGTATGTCTGTAAACAATTCCAGATGATGTAAAACGATGGATGACTTACTAGTAAGCATTGTATTTCTTGTTGTCAAAGGGAAGAACATTGCGATGTGTTCAATATAGATTCTTCAAAATTTAGAGCACTTTGTTGTTGCATTTTCCCAGTATGGTGAATGTTTATGAATCTGAACCTCAGATTAGTGTGGTAATTGATATGTAGGAAAGAAATAACAGATTCAAGTTATATATGCTCATCAAGTTGTGACCAAAATATTGTTTTATGTATGATCACATATTTGTTGCACCAAAGAAGCACCTGTAGGCAAATATATTTGCACTGTCCAATTTCAATATTAGTTTGATTTTTGGAGACCAGATTTTTCTCCTGGGTATTTTAGTGGGATGCATCTAATGTGTCTTATTGCCTAATGTTTGTCTTCTGTTTCAGACATGGTTTTGTTTATATGTAGATGTAATTTGCTCTCTAATTGTTCTGTACTAAAATATTGCTGCAAATGCTTGAGTTAATACAGACATCACCAAAATTGAGTCTTCAAAAAAGAGCAAAAGAAAGGAGAAGGGAGGGACAGAAACCACTTGCACCGAGATCTCAAAATCAAAGACATGGGAGCATTTGGATCATGTCGTCATGAATTTGCCTGCTTCTGCATTGGAATTCCTTGGTAGTAATCTTTTACCATTATGTTTAAAATGCTGGATTCAAAACCATTTGTTATCTTTTTCAACCTTATTGTAAGAGTGAACATGCAAACTTTTTGACACAGATACCTGATGTTAGTGAAAGATATATGCATTAGTTCTCTTTGGTAGAATCTCAAAGTATTCTTTTGTTTACTTATATGTTATGTCTAGGTAGCATCACTTTTCCTCTATTTTACCCTCGATAATGATTTTACATTTGAAAACTCTTAAAGGTAGCGTTGGTCCCTTTTTTGTTTTCTAGGTTATGTGAGTCCTCAAATGACTGGCACACCTAACATGTGGCTTGAGTAGCCGCGACCCAAGGACATCTAAGCTGTCAAAATTATTCGGGGATCACACCCGGCCTGGGCCATACTAGCCCTTGGCATCACTAGTTTTTTGCCTATGGAGTTTCGAACTAGTGACCTTTACACCATGGAGTGTCTTAACATAACACCCTTTCACCGTCTGCTCTACATCTTGTGGGCTATCTTTGGCCGCTTTAGATTAATGCAAAAGAATAAAACAATAAATCAATACATAGCTAAGTTACCAGGACATAGATACAAATACGGGTACATATTTGTATATGGCAAAATTATAGAAAAACAATTGAAATGATATGTTTGGATAAGATAAGTATAAAGACAAATTGTATATATATATATAATTCTTTTCTTCTTGAAAAACTTTGAAGGGAATCGTAAGGGATGCTTCCCCACATTTGTGAATGCTATCATTTGTAAACCTGTTGGTATAGACTAGTGTGCCTCATGCAGGGGGATTGAAACTCAGTAACTACTGGCATAGAAGTGGCCCTTGAGAAATAGTTCCATAGACCCTCCTTCCCTTAACTGAACAATAAGGAATTTGGTACATCCGCAGTGCCATTGTGCATATTTTCCCTATCTTACTTGAGTTTCTAGATGGAGGATGGTATTAGCGATAAGTTGCAATAGCAATTGGTGCCCTATATGACTCATTGGGAATGGATTCTTGCGACCCCCTTGGGCATTATGCTTTACGGGAAAGGGTCAAACAAACCGAGCTATACTTTGGAGTTGTGTATGTGTGTGTTTTCTTTTTTCGATGGTAGTTGGTGCCCTATGAGACCCATTGGCAATGGATCCTTGTGACCCTCTTGGGCATTATGCCTTGGGGGAAACGGTCAAACAAACTGAGCTATACCTTGGGGCTGTGTGTGTGTGTGTATTTTCTTTTCTTCTTTTTCTAGGAAAACGTCATTGGGAAATCCTTGGCCACTTCCCCGCATTTTGTGGATGGTACTGATTATTGAAAAATTTAGCAGCCTAGTGCAATGCCTCACTTTGAAACCTATGTCTTAGGGCAACAAAGAAAACAACCACCACTATCACCTTAATGGATTCTTTCTTGCTGTTTTGTGGTTAGATGTTGTGATGTTCCTTTTTCTGGTGTTCCTTATGATATGGTTAGGATGGACTTTCAGAGTTGGGGGTGCAGGTTGGTGTCATCAGCAGGCCCAGGTGCTTTTGGAGGGGTTTTGAGGAGTTTCTATGAGGTTCGATGACATTCACTTGGTATATTCCATCATCCACATAGTTGCCTTTCGTTATGGCACATTCCAACAACTTTCAAAAAATAGAGTTATTATTGGACCTGACTTAATTAATTACGTGTAAGGTGTCCTTTTGGGAGGATTACTTGACAAAACACCTTAGTGTAATAGCTCGTTGGAACCGGAATGAGAAGATCTATAGGGTGGGATGGTTGGAAGTGAGTTTCAGTGACCGGAGGAGACATGGTGGCCAATTTACCCTTTTCTTGCATTGAAAATAATATTTTAATTGAAATAAAAGAGGGAAAAGTTCTTCGTGATTAAATTAATAATAAAATAGGAGGTTCTAGAGGGGTCCATCAGATCTATAAAACAAGAGGTGGAGGCCATTGGAGGACATCTTGGATTTGATATTTCTTCTTGTATGAGAGGTTGAGAACCCGATTCTCTACTTCAGCAGTAGCACCAGGACGAAAATCCTCGGGTGATTCAGCGAGATTGGGCGAGTGCCCATCTCCCCTTGGTGAATTCATCTAGAATTCACAAGAGAGCTTAGCAGTGCAGTTCATGTCAGTTTGGTGGAGGGCCCAGGAAACATTGGAGCATATTATCTTGGAGGCCAGCTTCTCATCTCAACTATTTTGGTTGTACATGCATGTAACCCCAGTTTATCTATATAAGAAAAGCTGAGATCATTTTTGCTTGTCATGTTTTTGTGTTGCTAAACTCTATTGGTTATATTTTACATGGAAATCTTCTGATAATTGAATGAAATTTTGTCTAAAGCATTTGTGAGTTGAAATTATGAAAATTGGTCAAATTTTCCTGTTTGGGATATTATAGTGGTATCAGAGACTTGGTCTTGGCTCAGCCTGCGGGTTTTTCAAGTTTCCAATTGCAGTGATTATTGTTGGAGGGTTTTGTCGGAAATGTCAAAAATTCAGTTCCTGCAGCAAAATGAGAATTTGTTAAAAAAGAGCTCATTGATTGTGCGACAAAATTTCAATGAAATTGTCACATGAATATTAATTCTTGGACAAATTCATTTGGCCAAAAAATTATTTTTACTAAGAGTCTGTTCATAAGATATAAAGTCATATTATTTTATAATGGGTCCGAATATCTTTTAAAAAATGCATGAGAATTTTTTCTAATAAGTTGTGGTACAATAATTTAAAGTAGGGCCATAAATATTAGGAGGGCCAGCTTTACATTTGGAGAAGTGGATCATTATATGCATAAATTAATGTTTTTCTCATGGACCAGAGTTAATGACGACAATTTACATTAGTTTGGGCTGAATATTAATTTGTGAAGGCGCATGGGCATTCAAATGATTCTCTGCTGGGCATAATAAGAGAGCCGTCAAGAAAGAACAAAATCACATCTGATTTCAGAAGGCAGAGAGCCATCTCCAACAAGATCGAATTGCAAATACGAGAAATAGCGGTTTGCTCATTGTCTTCAAGCACCACGTTGGCTGTATTTTCTAGAGTATTTATGATTGAGAAAAGAGGGCATGGGTTTCACTGATAAGAAGGGACTGCGTACTTTACTGCTAACAGTGTGAGTCTCATAATTGGAGCTTGAATTTGGGCTTGAAACAATTTTTCCTGTTCATTGACTGAAATCGTCGCCTCCTTTATATTGTAGGGTACATTTGAAAGGAGGCTAGACAACTACCTGCATAGAGAGGAACCCATTCATCCTTTTTTGCTCATGCACCCTATTTTTGTAGCTGAAAGTGTGTGTTTCAAGGAAGATGAAGCTGTTGTGTAATCTGTGTCTTGTGGGAGCTGAAATAGGGATTGGGGCCTAGAGGAAGCCAAGCCTATGTACAAATCCAAAACCACAATCTTTGAGGACAAATTGCTCGAGGAGGATGCAATTGTTATGATTGTTGAAGAAGCCCCATAAGAACATCAAATTGCTGGACTATTGTGGGGTCGATTTGTTGGTTAAAATGTGCCGAAGGAGCTAGACTGCACTCTCTGTTATTGAAGCTTCAAAGGTTGATCTTGCTGAAGAAATGTAATATCCCAAATGGGAAAATGACAGTAATAAAAAGCAACAATAGACTAAAAACTACAACAAATAAAATCACACCTAACACACATGAAAACTAGAGCCAAAAACATGATCTGAGCCATTTATTAAATGCTGGAAATGAGTACAATAATGGTGTTGGGATGGGTGCACCTGTGAAAATTCTGAATATAGAAATCCTACTGCAGTGTCTCGATTTACTTTTCCTACTTGAATTAAATTAGAAGTTAATTTTATGAATTATTTAGTAAAATCAGCAAAGTAAACACATCTGCAGCCTATACATTTACAGATCATTTACTGAATATAATGCACACATGACAAAGTGACACACAAATTTTTCGGACAGATGTCCCCGGAAAAACCCAATGCGGGAAAACTGGTGCAACTAGCTCTAGAGGGTTTTATTATTATGTAGAATCTGAGTACAAAAATTTATGGGCACCAGACATGGTTCGCCCTACAGAGAAAATCACGACAGTAATACCTCTTTCACTCGAAGACCAAAAATATGGCTGATTCACACCCTCAAACGGGATTTACAGAACTCGAGCCATTTCTGGCCCACTGGAAACCCCAGGGCTGTCCCTCAACCCTTTGCATCACCCTTTCTGGCACGCGTCAACCTCTACGCTGCTTTGGAAGGGCCCGCATCACCCTCTCTGGGCTTATGTTGCCCCCATGCTGCCCTGACTGGGTTTGCGTCAACCATGAAGGGCTCCTGCTGCCTCTGCACTGCCCTCTGCGTGGCTCTTGCTGATCTGCGTAGCTCTGGCTGGCCTCTGCGCTGCTAGGTATGCTGCCTCTCTGTCGTTGTTGTATCCTTGACCCCGAATCAGAATCCCTCGCCAATACTGCCCCTCACTGCACTGCAAACTCACTTCGAAATTCTTAGCAAACCACACCCTACAATTTCAACTTAGCTTCAGTGCTCTGCCAATGTGTTCTCCAACTAACCCCAAGCCCTTCTGTTATACTTTTCTCGTTGGCAAACCAACAGTCATGATCTAATCTCTAATCAACGACTAAGATTAGAAGTTGCTTGATCCACGTCACTTAGAACATTCTCATCACATGTTTAATTTAATTCACTTAATCTTTTAATTTTCCTAAGTTAAACTTAGGGTCCTTAATTAAAAAGATTAATTATTTGAATACCTATCAAACCAGATGGAATTTCTCCAAACGCTTTCTGGGTCTTGGAGATCTCATGTACTCCAACTCCTCCACAAAATTTCGGAGCTAGAGCACATATGACGCTACCCCAAAATCTCAAGAGCACCTGGGCCTACTCAAGGGAGGCTGAAATACATTTCAAATCAAGCCGAAATGTCCTTCTGGAAATGGCTCAGCATGGCTCTGGTGCTAGGCTGCTCTACCCAGAAATGCTACTACTGCAAGCTTTGCACTGCTGGTTGGGCTGCTTCTAGCGCAAAGAAAATTTCGAGATTTGGACACTGGACTCTACTCAAGAAACCCACAAAAACCCGTGAAGGAATTGTGGAATGTTTGACTTCGGAGAATTGCCCCTGTTGGGCTTGACCCACTGCGCCATTGGTTGAAGCTCCACACCTGAATAAATCACTGCAAAATTGCCCCAAATGATGAGCAATCACCCTGTTAGGAAGCACTCAGCTTCCCCACCAAATCTCAGCTGCCAATTCCCTTCCTTCTTCTCCTCCCGAACAATCTTCCTCTTTAACCGCATCCCACCGCGTTGTGTCATCGCATCCTCCACTTGGCCCCTGAGTGACAACAACATCCTGGTAACCGGGCCGTGAAATGGTCCTCCAAAAATGGTGAATCTCCTCGAATGTGCATCAAGTCCCCTGAGGTGCGCAGGTTGAGATCTTCGCCTGAAAATCTTGTGTGCTAAACAACACTGTAGACTTGGCACCCGACACAAGCGTGCTATGTCAAAATGACAATCAGAAGTTAAGTGAATGAATGAGGAATGAGTTTTCCCTTCCTTCCTTTTGTCAAATGAGCCTCAACGTTCCTCTTGGGCCCGCCATGGATTGCGCAGTCCCTCCATCGAGCCCTCGCAACGCCGGCTCGTGGGATCGCTCGCTGTGCGGGAGAAGGAGAAAGGAAGGGGAAATCTTGACCGTCAAAGAGCTTCAAAGCAAGGAATTTGCCTTTCGGGCCCAAAAGAAAGGGGAAAGTGTTGCTGATATTGTTTAATGGTGGATCAAGTTTGCCCTTCTACTCCGCAAAATTGTAGCTTCTCAAGAGCCGGACCGATGGTCACATTCAGAACATTGCACACCGGGATGTGGTCGTAGCTCCGGGCTCATTCACAAGCTCAAGAGGATTACACTGTGGAGCAAACAAAATAATTTCCCGAAGGCGAAGAAATGGCGCATTTCCCTTAAAAACTTAAGGGTTTTGGAGGAGGCGCAAAGGAGAAAATAGACGGCTAGGATCAAAGCACAGAATTGAAGTGGAGAGATGGACGACGGAGATTAAATCGCACATTCCTCCCCGCAAGTTTTAACCTTTGCCTCTTAAGTCTTAGCCGAAAATTATTTTTCTGCTGATGCGATTTGGTGGGACCTGTCCAACCTTACCGCATTGCCAAAATGCATGAAAACCTTTGTTTCCACCTTTCCCTTACCTTTTCGCCTTTTCACACTCCGACGTTTAAATGCTCGCACATCGCACTTTGCAAATCTTACTTAATTGGCCTCCATGGACAACCATGTCCTTTCTGTTTTCTGTTTAATTTTGATGATTTTGCTGGTGAAATCTCAATTTCATCCATTCCTGTTTTAATTCTCTCAGTATAGAAGTAATTGTTTGATGTATGCTTCCGTGTTAGGTAGGATATTTTGATTTCATAGTATCTACGATCATAAATGGATCGTAGATGATAGACCTCTGGGAGAAATCTATATGTAAAATTCCAAAGATGAAAGTAGCGTTCTAGAATTTTGGAAGAATTTTGCTGTAGTTTTGTATGACTGTGCTCCTTGTGCTCTAAGATATATTTTTGGGAGAGCTGTTTGAACTAAATATAATACAGAGTTGATATTTGGATTCTAGATGGAGTAATGAGTAATATGTATTTGTTTCCTTTTTTATCAGTAATCTCTTCTTCATGTGTAATCATCTTTCATGCTATTCTACTTTGATGGTTCGTGTAATGTAGCTGTCGGTGATATGAAATTTTATTCATGAATTCGTATCAGTATAATTCTTAGGTGTTAATGATCATGTAATTAAGCTTGTTGTATTACCTTAATTCGCGCTCCATGAACCTCCGTTGTTATCCATATTTCATTTATATGCGTTTCCTCTGAGTTCATAAGGGACAGATACTTAAATATCTTAAGCCCGTCTCTTGTGGGTTCCTTCTTCATTCTCCCTCAACACCTCTGCATATTTTGAAGATTTTTGCTCATTGTTTTATACTTGGCCCACTTAAAAGTCACTAAACCTCATAGCCTCTTGAGCCCTCTCACAGTACAAGGAATTCACATGAATCAAGCTCAAATAATCTTCTCCATTCTTGTAGCCCCAATACCATTATTCTCTTGACTTATATTTTGTTAAAATTGGACAACTAGGTCCAAACTCCGGGTTGTGCTGCTCAGATGACGATCACAATATTTTTATTGGATTCCTCTTTTGGAGAGGTGTAAGATTGATCTAAATATCATCTCGATCAGATGAGAAAAACATGTACTTTGAATTTATTCCACTTATGTGCTAGGTCGGCCTGGAATAAAATATAGACTTAAATGTCTTAAAGGACGTGTCACACACCCCCAAAGATTCCTATATATTGGAGAGACTTAGAGTTCATTTGACACACATTGTGGTGGAGGAATTCTCTCTCTGGATAGCATTGGAGCTGTGATATATATGAACGGTTCTGTGTTTGGGTTGTTCTGGGTTATATGTGTCACACTTGGCTGAATGACCTATTGGAGACTTTGCTGGTAGAAGCATCTTGCTGATCGCCGTAACGCCACCATCTGTCATCTCTGTTTTTGGCTTGTTTTCTATCGATCTATTAGTATGTTCTATCTTCTTCAGTATTGTGCCCTAATCTGAAATGGCATAGAACATGTTCATAAATTAACATGGTATCAGAGCCAGAAGAAGACAATGCCAAGCTTATCTAACGCCAACGATTATGGGTTATTCTAAGCGCTGAATATGACACAGCTTTAGAGCAGCGTATGTGGACCGCTCCCTTTAACACACAGGATTCATTAATTATGGTCAACTCAATTTTTTTTTCCGGCTCCCGTTTCTTTAAGATATTCCGGTCAAGGTGGGTATTAATGCCAGATATGGATTTGGAAGGGCAGATTGAGTTGTAGGGTATTAGTGGCAGGCCATGAATATTCTATTAAAATGTTCCGTCCACGCTACAGCACTTGCTAAATTGAGAATTATTTCCATTGTCAACGAAACTAATAACGCAAAGGACACTCTGGACGGGATTACGAACAACATGAATGATGAACGCGTAATAGCTCTGTCTCTGTCATTTCTCCTGGGCTTAGCTTTCGGCTCGATGCTCGCAGGAGCTAGAGGAAGAGAGCGTGGATATGGATCCCTGTCGTCAGAGGAAACAGAGGCATTTATTCTGCGTGGACTTGTTAAATTTGAGTTCTGGAATTTGCTATCCAGCATATCGGAAATTAAAATTAGGTTCATGGCTAAACTGGCCCGATTGTTTAAATGGTTGATCGCTATTTGTCCACCGAAATTTGATGTGAAGATCGATGCAAATGCAAACCCCGTTTTAGAGATGCTCCGGGATGACGGAAAAAGTTGAAGGAATCTTGAAAAAATTTCGATTAAAATTATGGAAAGGAATACTGCGACCAATTTCTATGAGAAAAAGGAGGAGCTCGAATAAACTACTCTAGCTTTTAAATGAAATATATGTTACGGTTAGGGGTTCAGATTGTGGGAAAATGCTTTTATGGTCGATTTCGTTATTGTAAGGCGTTCAGGCGGATTTGTTTGAGTTCGGCTGGAGGGATTTGAAGAGTTTCAAGCTGTTGACGAGGAGCGCTTGATATTGTGGGCAAAATGTTCAAATTACAGAGGTCGAAGCCGGAAATAGCCAGCGAGAAGATCGATTTCAGGTTTCTGCAGTTTCAGGCCACTCGGGTAAGCCGTTGAACGTTTGAATTATGGAATTGACAGTTGCGTCGTTTTATTTTCTCCCTTGGATCTTCAGCCGAGATTTCCATTTGCGGAGGTTTTGATGTTTTTTTTCTCCGGGCTTAGGACTATTGTGGTCGGGTAATTTTTTAAAGAATGTAGTTGGTTTTGTTGTTGTATCATCTGCATTCTTCATCCAAAGCCTCGCTATGGAGCTGGCTTTAAAGGAAAAATGATAAACCTGCAAAATTACCCTAAACAATCCGGAATTTAGAGATATGTGTGGCCAATCTGATGCCGAATGCAGCAGATAAGAATGCGACCAAATCTGGAGACATTGAGTAGAGTTTCGATGGGTGGTCGAAATAAAGAGCCAAATACGAAAATAATTCAAAATTATAAACAAAAGCTCGTTTGAGAAGTGTTGTAGTCCAAATCTCTGTTATCCAGAAATTACAGTGTTTGCGGTCCAAGTGTTTGACGCCGAAGTTAAGCATGTCCATAAATTACAGCTATTAGGTTTTTATCGCCCTACAAGCCGCCAATAAGAAGCTCCCACGCATTGAGCGGTATTTTGGGGGAACGCAGAACGGTTGGGAGAAGAGACAGGGGCTGCCTGATAATTTTCTTACTCAGTTCCTAATCTTCAAATCGAGATAGTTGTATCCAGATTCTAAATGGCCAAGTTTGTAGGTATACTGGTGGAAGTTCTGGGCAGAGTTCTTTTTGGGTAATCTCCGTATCTGCGGGTTGGATTTCTGTAAAGTAAGGATGAGTCTCCTCAGCAAATTGAAGACGGTTATCACAGTGTGTTCACTCTGTATTTGACGTCTCTCCTGGGGTAGCCGTTGGTCCAAACCAAAGTTGGACATAGATCCTTGATGCCCTATTTGAGGGGTTCTTATGTGCAAGAGAAGTTGAAGTTTTATCCCTTTGTGGTTCAGATCTGTTCATGAAGGCAGCATTGAAGGGATGTTACTTTGAACAGGAATCACTGTATCTTGAGCTGGATTGGGATCACTATGATACCCTATTTTAAATCAGAAATATGCAAACTGTTGAGCATCAAGGCCAAGTATCAGCGGATGATTTGAGATAAAGAAAAGCCTGTTTTGATGGAGCTGTTAGGTGAAAATAAGATTTGTGGACGTAAAACATGACAACGTGGAAATGTTTGGGGCTGAAATGTGCCCAGTCTTCATTATAACATTTTTTTACCACAGATCTTTGAAACCTCACAAAAGTTTGCCACAGAGAATTAAGAAAGACTGTTTAAAGTCTGTTTTCGTGAGCCAAGTCCCTTGGACAAGAGGCCGAGCATTTTTGGAGGAATTTTGGGTTTATTTCCCTTTCTGTTGCAAGTCTGAAGCTGAGCGCCGACATCATGGATGTTTTTGATGTAAGACAATGGCATGGGACCCCTCTTCTAGGTAAGCCGCATTCCATGGCTACCTATCTCAGGCAAACCGCAAGCATTGACTTGCTAATCAGAGGACTGTGATAGTTGTTATCTGCTCAGGTAGAATGAAGACTTGTTTTGATAAGGGCAGAGTTTGTTCGAGGGCTGAAATTAAAAAAAAAAAAAAAAACAGTCGCAGCAAAAGGAAGCATAATGGGTCAGATTTGAGGACTGTGATGGTTGAGGAAGCTACAACAGACCTCCTCAGAATATCAGGACTTCTAACAAGCTGAGGCGTGTTGATATATTCTCCCTGTTGGACAGTGACATAGATAGACACCTATGTAGCAGTCAGCATGAGACATTAGCAGTCTCACTGGAGCATAATGGTAAAATGTGTTTCGGCAGCTCTCAGACACATTATTGGAATCTTGAACCATGATCAGCAAAGCCTGTTGGATGGCTTTGACTGTGGAAGATTAAGTCCCCCTTTCCAAGTTGGTGTCTGGGATGCCCTCATTTGACATAAATGTCTTCTCTCACAAGAGAAGGTGGCATTAAGAGGGAGAATTCAACTCTATATGCTCTTGAACAGATACCTTTGTTGAACAAAAGAAAATCCTCATGGCTCAGGGACATATGGCTTCAGAGGGGGAAATTCCGAAGGAAAACCAAGAAGCCATATAAATAACAGGGTATCTAGCAGCCATGAGTACTATTGTACAATCTGACCTTGGATCCTTTGAGGAAGTCGTAAAGCATCAAGTCTGGAAGGATGCTATGCACAAAGAGTATGAGTCCATTATGAAGAATGATGTCTGGAATGTAGTTCCAAGACCATAGGACAAAGCAGTTGTCACCTCGAAATGGCTCTACAAGATCAAGCATGGATCCGATGGAAGTGCTGAAAAGTTCAAGGCAAGATTCGTTCCCTGTGAGGAAGGTATAGACTATGATGACATATTTTTACCTGTGGCTTGATATACCACCATTCGATCTATTATAGCCCTTGCTGCTACGCAAGGATGGAGTCTTCATCAGATGATTTGAAGACCACATTTTTCTGCATGGTGTGATAAAGGAAGAGATATATGTGGAGCAACCTCTGGGGTTGGAAGTCCAGAATCGGGACACCCATGTCTGTAGGTTGAAGAAAGATCTCTATGGGCTGAAACAAGCACCCTGAGCCTGGTACGAGAGGATAGATAGCCACCTGATGAAGCTGGGCTTCACTCGTAGTATTGTTGATCTGAACCTTCACTGCAAGGTTAATAGAAGGAAGCCTCTCACTCTGGTGTTGTATGTGGATGACCTCTTCCTGACAGGTGCTAACCCTCTCATTCATCAGTGCAAGAGGGAGCTCGCCGCTGAGTTCGAGATGAAGGACCTAGGACGAATGTCTAGGCCTGAAGGTCTAGCAGAGACCTGGCGAGATTTTCCTTTCTCAAGGAAAATACATTATGAAGTTTTTGGTATGATGGACTGTAAGTCCATGGAACTCAACTTTAAGAAGTTGAGTAGCAGCGTTGCTGGGCCCGTCCTACTGAGTATCGTCAACTCATAGGGACCCTGATGTTCTTAATGAACACCTATTCGGACGTATGTTGTGCAGTGAACACTTTGAGTCAACACATGGTTGATCAATACATTCACTGGATTGGTGTCAAGAAACTCTTGAGATATCTCTGAGGCACGATAGACCATGGGCTGAGATACACTGCCGGGAGTATGACACTCCATGGATATACTGATGCCGATTGGGCTGGCAGTGTGGTGGATCGCAAGAGCACATCTGGATGCTACTTCACATGTAGATCTACTTCGAGCAGGAATCTAAAGTCGGTAGCCTTGAGCACCGCTGAGGCCGAAGTCACTTGGTTGCGAAAGCTCTTCTGTGAGCTGTTCGAGCATGTGCTAGATGCCACCGTTATCCTTTGTGATAACTAGAGGGGGATTCGCTTGTCATAGAATCCCGGGTTCCACGATTGATCCAAGCATGTTGATGGCTGGTACCACTTTATCCGGGATATGGTATAGCGAGGCGCTGTAAGGCTCGATCATAGGAACTGATGAGCAGGTCGCGGATATTCTCACTATGCCCTTGGGGAAGGTCATGTTCATAACCTTCCGTGAGAATATTGGTATCGTGGAACGATCCTATTCTGAGGGTCCTGTTGGACGATGAGCTCTGGGAGCTCTGGGGGACTTTGGGGACAGCTTCTCGGAGCTATGAGCAACCACAAGGCTAGGCTTGCCGAACCTTGTTGGTGTGCTTGGACCCCACCGTTATGATTATTGAGTTGGTTTACCTCTCATTATCTATGCCCCGTATGCATCCTACCCATTGAGTTCAGGGCTCATGGGAAGTACCTCTCATTTGGCCAATGAGATGGGAAAGACTAGAGACTAGTAGCAAAGACTGATGGACGCATCAGAATTTGCCGTACTCTCTATCTAGGATGGCACGGTCCAACCACTTGATCTGGGATCAAGTCTTGTGAGGTCTCGGACCTCTGCCTAACTTCGGGTCAGATGAACCAACTTCGGGTTGGTTGGAGACTCTTTGTGAGTTCGATAGAGGTTTTGACCTCTGGGCTGAATCTGCTAGCCGGGAATGATGTCTTTGTGACTGACCCACTCTTTTTCTGAAATAAAGAGGCCAGCAAAGCAAGTTACGGCGGGATGACGCACGATGTTTGGATTGCACTTGTGGACTGAGTTCTCCCTAGTTGAGAAGGAGTGTTAAAATTGGACAACTAGGTCCAAATTCTGGGTTGTGCTGCTCAGATGACGATCGCAATATTTTTATTGGATTCCTCTTTCGGAGAGGTGTAAGATTGATCTAAAGATCATCTTGATCGGATGAGCAGAACATGTACTTTGAATTTATTCCACTTATGTGCTAGGTCGGCCTAGAATAAAATATAGACTTAAATGTCTTAAAGGACGTGTCACACACCCCCAAAGATTCCTATATATTGGAGAGACTTAGAGTTCATTTGACACACATTGTGGTGGAGGAATTCTCTCTCTGGATAGCATTGGAGCTGTGATATATATGAATGGTTCTGTGTTTGGGTTGTTCTGGGTTATATGTGACACGCTTGGCTGAATGACCTATTGGAGACTTTGCTGGTAGAAGCATCCTGCTGATCGCCGTAACGCCACCATCTATCATCTCTGTTTTTGGCTTGTTTTCTATCGATCTATTAGTATGTTCTATCTTCTTCAGTATTGTGCCCTAATCAGAAATGGCATAGAACATGTTCAGAAATTAACATATTTTCTGTCAGAGGCATTTATACAATTGTCCACATCAAACCTCTGATTATAAGATGTCCTAGGCACTGGTCTTTTGCAACTCAAGGCTGTCTCTAGGAGCTACAACATCTTTTTGGCGCCGTTGCGGGGAACGAATTAGAAAACCTTTCCCTGGGATACGACATTATCTTCACCCTTTAATCAGGTGAGCACGAAGGGTTGAGTGTTGCATAGCCCTCACCTTGGCGACTCCACTGTTATTAAAGTTCAAATCAGTTGTAATCAAGTCTTACAAAAGGCCTCATACTCGATCAAATACTTCCCAGCAGAGAACCCCTTCTGTGTCTGATCTCGAAAAGATTATATTTAAGAGATTCTGGAAGGAGAATCAGCCCAGCCAGGCTGACCTACGATCATTTACTCTAGAAGCTTCGCCTTCCTCATCTCAGAAAGCTGACATCTATGGTCCTGGCACCACAACTCGCGTACTTGAGTATTCTCTAGAAACCTTGGCTTTAGCCAGTTCAATCTTGAAAAACGAAGCTGAATCCGCTGATATTTCTTTACCTCCCTTGCACCCTACTCCCGAGGCCGAACAAGTTAAAGAAGTTGCAGTACTCCAAAGATTTTTACAGACCAATATAGCAACCTCTATTCAACGCACACCTGTTATACCACAACCAACTCATCCTCAAAATCTACCACCACCGCCCCTCATGGCTGTACCTGGCTTCCTCCTCAACAAATACGCTCCATTGGCTTTACCTCAAGTATTGAATGACATGCCTCAAGACTATCTAAAGCTCTTGCCTCAGTTCATTGGGGAAGATAATACTTCTACGCAAAAGCATATCGAAAACTTTTGCACCTTTGCTGAGAATGTGAATGTGGAGCACCTAGATGTGGTGTTGAGGCTTTTTGTCCAATCCTTGGATGGAGAGGCTCGAAAGTGGTTCAATTCTCTTGCTGATAAAACAGTCACCACTTGGGAAGAAATGGAGAATTTCTTCACACTAAAATGGGGAGAAAAGAGGGACCATGGATATGTCCTCACAGAGTTCAATGCTCTTAAGAAGAAACACAATGAAGATGTAACATAATTTATAAAGAGGTTTAATAAGCTTTATAATAATCTTCCTCCTGAAATAAAGCCTCCCGCAGCAGATGCTAAGGTGGTTTTCGCAGGAGCTTTTGAACCAGAGTTTGGGTTCACCCTAAGAGAAAGAAAGTCTACATCTCTGGATCAGATCTAGACTGATGCATTGGAAGTAGAAGCAAACTTTGCTTCTACCTGTAAATTCAAAGGAAAGACAGAGCATGATGCCAGAAGAAGGAGTAAGGAGGAGGTTTCTACCTCTAATCAAGAGAGGGAATCACAGGAGTATACAATCGAAGAGATGAATAAGCTGATCAAGAACCTCTCAAATAAGCTGGTGAAGCTTGAATTGGAGTCTAAGAATTCCCCTCCTCGTTCCAACGAAATGATTCCTAACCATGGGTTTAATCCCCAATATCGGAAGCCCCCTTTACAGTTGTTGCCGTGGAAAAGGAAGATGCAACAAGATCACATCCAACCTCCTCTATACCTGGAAGGGGAAGTGGAGGGACAGGCCGAAGAAGTCACAGACATCCAAGAAGATCAGTTCCTCGCTTACTCAGAGGATGAAGAAGGTGAACTCACCCTGCAAGAAGAGCCAAAAGAGAAGGAAGTCCCCCTAGAGGATTGAGATATTGACAACTACTGTAGGCAATTTGTTGATTTTTATGCAAGCTCGACTCCACAGGAGGTATGATCTTAGATCCTCCAGGAAGAGAACCCGAGTGTAGGAACAAGATGAAGAGTCAACATCAAGAGAGAAGACCCCTTCTAGTTCCGCCAGTGAGGGTAAAAAGCCTTTAGATTAGTTTGCCCATCATAAAGCCTCTGCGTCCACTTCCACAAAGCAAGGCTCTGATCCTCCCGCAAACTAGAAGTCATCATCTATACCCTTGAAACTGCCTGACCCTCCTAAAGAGCAGTTCAAAGAAGTTATTACAGAAAAAGCTTTCACAGGCTTTAGTGTCCAAAAAGAATTAGAGAAGGTCAAGATCCCGGTCGCCTGATCGAGCTCCTAAAACAACCCTCATACAAGGCCCAAGTCTCTCAATTCATGCTGCCCCATGGTGTAGGCCCTCTGCTTGACAGCCTCAATCTTCAAGAAGAAAGACCCATGCTAGTTTTTGGACCCCATGTAGAAGAGCTAGACTCAGCCACTCTCCCATTCTATATGACTCTAGTTATACATGACCTATTATTTCACAACTGCATGCTAGATTTCGAGGCTTCACATAATCTGTTGCCATTGTTTGTCATAGAGTAGTTAGTTGTAGATTACTAGGCCTTATAAAGATCTGTATTCTTTTGATTCTAAGCGAGTGAAATGCTTGGGCATGATAAAAGATCTGGTAGTAAACTTAGCCCAGATTCTGGCCAAAAGTATGGTAATGGACATTGTTGTGGTTGATATTCCAGCTCGGTTTGGAATGCTGCTGTCTAGATCCTGGGGATGTAAGATTGGAGGATCCATAAAACTCGATCTCACTTATGCCACTATCCCAGTGTTCAGTGGGGAGGAAAGAAGATTATACCGTGAATCTAGATTCGTGAAGATGGTCTCCAAAGCTAATGGTTCCACAAATTCTTCGGTATATGGTAAGGAGGGCGAATTCTCTTGTCTTATGCTCGAGGAGGACGAAAATTTCCTGTAAGAAACGAAGATCTGCCCTCTAACATAGGAGAATCCTATGAGTAGAGAGGGAAACAAGATATGGACCTTGCAGTTTGATGGAGCCTACTCGGGAGAGGGAAATGGGGCCGGGGTACTCTTGATATCACCAGAGGGATGCTTGGTTCCCCTCTCCTTTAAGCTGGAATTCGAAGCCACAAATAATGTGGTTGAATATGAGGCCCTATTGTTGGGGTTCAGACGGCGCAGAACATGAACATACAGAACCTCAAGGTGTTTGGAGATTCAGAGCTTGTAGTGAGACAAGTCAGGAGCCAATGCCAAACTAAACACCCGCAACTCAGAGCTTACAGGAATGAGGTATGGGATTTGGTTGAGCACTTCTCTTTTGCTTTTAACATTCAGTTCATGCCGAGGGATAAGAATAGAATGGCAGACTCACTAGCTGTGGCTGCTAGTAATTTCCGCCCCCCGCAAAATCCTTTGCTCAGAAATGTGGTTGAGGTGCGATATCGCCCCTCCGTTTCGGACAGTGTAAAGCATTGCCAAGTCTTCGAAGATGAAGAGCATATCCAACGTTTTATGGAAACGGTAGGCGAGTTCTCAAATATGGTGATCGACTCAGTCACCGAGGATGAAAATGAAGAGCGGAAAACTAGATGGGAAGAGACACTGGTTGGACACCGTGTTCTGCAATTAAAGGGAAATGTCATCCCTAGGGGTCTTGTGCCATTGGAGAGACTGTTTGATAAGAATGATATCTCGTGAATCCCAGCAAGATTACCCTCGACGAGCCTGTCAGGGACGTTAACATTGGGACAAAAGAGGATCCAAAGGTGGTAAAGTTGTCAAAAGGGGTCCTTGAATCAGTACCTCAGGCAGTTTCAGTCATATAGAGATGTCTTCGCCCGGTCATACCAGGATCTGAAGACTTTTGACATTGACATTATACAACACAAGATAACTCTCAAAGAGGACACTAAGCCTCATAAACAAAAGCTGAGACAGTTCAATCCCCTTCTTCTCCCAGCTATTGAAAAGGAAATAAAGAAGCTGTTGCAGGCCAAGATCATTGTCCCTCTAAGGTACTTTGAATGGGTGGCGAACCTGGTGCCTGTTAGAAAGAAGAACGGTTAGATCAGACTTTGCGTGGATTTCCGCAATCTGAATAGAGCCTCACTCAAAGATAACTATCCCCTCCCGAAGATGGACCACATCTTGCAAAAGGTGGTGGGATCCTCTCGCATGTCCATGATGGATGGCTTCTCAGGATACAATTGGGTAGCAGTGCTCCTGGAAGACCAAAAGAAGACGACGTTCACCATGCCTTGGGGAACCTTCATGTACGCCTGAATTCCCTTTGGCCTGATAAATGTCGGTGCCACATTCCAGCGTGCGATGGACATTGATTTCATAGGAGAGCAAGATAAGTTTGTGGTGATCTACCTGGATGACATCATTGTCTTTTAAAAAAACAACGCTGAGCACATAGAACACCTTCGACAAACCTTTGATAAATGCCGCAGGTATGGCATGTCTCTGAATCCTCAAAAATCCATGTTTGCCTTGGAGGAAGGAAAGTTGTTGGGGCACATAGTAACTTAGGAGGGAGTGAAGATCGACCCGAAGTGGGTAGAGGTGATAAACGACATTTCCCTACCCAGAAACAAAAAGGAAGTACAGGTATTCCTGGGAAGAATAAATTTCCTTAGAAGGTTCATTCCCAACTATGCCGAGATTGTCCGAAACATCATCGAAATGTTGAAGAAGAATAACAAAGTTAGATGGACCCCTGAATCCAGGGACTCTTTCAGCAGGATCAAACAGGCCTTTGCAGAAGCCCTAGTGCTGGGAGGTCCAGATTATGGAAAGTCGTTCATGATTTTCTCCTTCGCCTCTCCTCACACAATAGCTACAGTACTTTTACAGAAAAATGCCGAGGGGCATGAACAACCCATGCGTTCTTCAGCCAGGTCCTGTGAGATGCCGAATTGAAATATGATATCTTGGAGAAGCAAGCTTACGCTCTGGTCAAATCGCTAAAGGCATTTCGGGTGTATGTGTTACAATCAACCATAACAGCTTATGTACCCACTGCAGCAGTGAAGGATATTTTGGTACAGGGCGATAGTGAAGGGAAGAGGGGAAAATGGATAGCTAAGATCCAGGAGTATGAGATGGAGATAAAGCCTACCAAACTCATCAAAGGCCAGGGGCTGGCAAAAATCCTGTCTAAATTCAACTGTTAGGCTCTGGGAATAAATCTATCTATGATAGGAGGAGAAGCACAAGAGGATGAAGGTATGCATCAAGGCGTAGAATCTTCCGCACAAAAGACACATGTAAAGTACCTGCTATCCTCGTGGTATAAAGACATAGTGGAATACCTTTTAACCCTGAGGTGTCCCCCTCACTATGATAGGACCAAGTATCGCACTCTGAGACTGAGGTCTCAAAAGTATATTGTGGCAAATGGGTGACTATATTGGAAAGACCTGGCGGGGATCTTATTAATGTGTTTGACAGAGCAATTAGTTGACCAAGTAATGACCAAGTTCCACGAAGGGATATGTGGTGGGCATTACAGTTGGCGATCCACTGCACACAAGATCCTGAAGGCAGGTTTCTTGTGGCCCAAGCTATTTGGCGATGTACATGCTCGCGTCCGGGCCTGCGAGAAGTGTTAGAGGTTCGCCGAAAAGCAAAGGTATGCACCTCTCCCATTAATCCCAGTACATGTTGAAGAACCTTTTAAACAATGGGGGATTGACTTCATAGGAGAGATTCACCCTGCCTCTAGCCATCAACATCGGTGGATCCCCACTGCTACGGATTACTTCGCTAAGTGGGTAGAAGCCGTGCCCGCAAGAAATGCTACAGACTCGGTGGTGATCAAGTTCCTAGAAGAGAACATAATCGCTAGGTTTGGAGGCCCAACTAAAATCATTACAGATAATGCCTAGGCTTTCAAGTCGGCTAAATTTGTAAATTTCTGTCAACGTTACAACATCCTGCTAGGACACTCCACTACGTACTACCCACAGGGCAACGGGCTGGCAGAATCATCTAATAAGACACTGGTGAAGATCTTGAAGAAGACCATCAATGAATATCAAAAGAATTGGGATTCCCAGCTCAAGTTTGCACTTTGGGAAAATCACATCACCACTAAAAGATCTACAGGAAAGTCCCCTTATGAGCTGGTGTATGGCAGAGCTGCAGTCTTCCCTATTCAGCTTGCATTACCTGTGGCCCGATTCTTACAAGAAAGTGAGGAAGAGCCAAACGACCTTATCCGGAGAATGAATCAGTTGGTGGAGTTGAATGAAACATGGGAATAGGTAAGCCTCAGACTAGCAGAGTATCAAGAAAAAATGAAAGGCTTATTTGATCAAAGAGCTAAAAACAGAGAAATCCAAGTTGGGGATTTGGTGCTGCGATGGGATATCAGGCGGGCAGAAAGAGGGAAACATGGGAAGTTCGACTCTCTCTGGTTTGGTCCTTTCAGGGTGGCAGATGTCAAAGGCAACAATACTTTTGCACTGGAGAACGTAGAAGGAAACATACTTGAGGCGCCCGTGAATGGGCAGTTCCTCAAGCTCCATTTTCATCACTGATGAGGGCTGATTCAACTCACTGTATATATCATCTGTTCACTGTTTATACTCCATTTCGCATTTTTTCATTTCATTTTCCATATCATCTTCCAATGTTCCCAGTTAGTTTCATCCACTGTTTGCATTTTCCATTTCATCTTCCGTGCCATCTTCCATTTCATCTTCCATTTTGTGTCCACTTGACTATTGGTATAAGGCTTTATCTAATCAGTATGCATTTGCGACTCCATGAGCCCAATAAAGCACAGAAATTCAAGTTTGCAGGTTCTCAACGCACTGAGAACAACACATTGTCTCCAGATGGAGCCAATGTTGGCCTGTGACCGCTCACAAAGTGGAGAAGGAGAAAGGAAGGGAAACCCTGACTGTCAAAGAGCTTCAAAGGAATGAATTTGCCTTTCAGTTCAGAAGAAAGGGGAAAGTGTTGCTGATATCGTTTAATGGTGGGTCAAGTCGGGCTCATTCACTTGCAGAACAGTTCAAGAGCCGGACCGACGGTCACATTCATAACATTGCACACCGGACAGGGTCGAGTCGGGCTCATTTGCAAGCTCAGGAGGGTTACACCGTGGAGCAAACAAACTAATTTCCCGAAGGTGGAGGAATGGCACATTTCCCTTAAAAGATTAAGGGTTTTGGAGGAGGTGCAAAGGGGAAAATAGACGGCCAGGATCAAAGCACAGAATTGAAGCGGAGAGATGGACGATGGAGATTAAATTGCACATTCCTCCCCGCAAGTTTTAACCTTTCCCTCTTAAGTCTTAGCCGAAACTTATTTTTCTGCCGATGCGATTTGGTGGGACCCGTCCAACCTTACCGCATTGCCAAAACGCATGCAAACCTTTGTTTCCGCCTTTCCCTTACCTTTTCGCCTTTTTGCACTTCCTGATGTTTAAATGCCTGCACATCGCACTTCGCAAATCTTTCCGTTTACCCTTCGCCGCTAACACATAAATCTTGCGATTTTCGATGCGCGCACGGTCCCACCTTCACCAACACATCGCCCTTTCTCCCCATCGCATATTGCTCCCCGCAAATTTTAACATTTACCCTCTGCCGCTATCACATAAACCTTGCGATGTGCGGTATGCGGGCACGGTCCCACCACCTTGCCACGTCATCTAAAGCCATTCCTCGACCTCTGCCCCGCTCTTTTCTATTTAAATCATATCCGTCGTGTGTTAATACTATCGGCCCCACCATTCCTTCCACCATTTCCATTTGTTCTTTGCACATCCCATCACCGTTAAGCCCCTCACATCTCTCCGTCACCTTCGCTCCACGTCTATGCATACGACGGCCACTTCACAACGGATTAAGTGAAAACCGTAAGACTGAAGGGGTGGAGGCTTTCAAGCAGCAGATGGAATCGTATGATAACAACCATGCCTGCCCACCTACGTCCGCTCCTCGCCATACCGTTTTGAAGACTCCCATAATTGGCCTCCATGGGCAACCATGTCCTTTCTGTTTTCTGTTTAATTTTGATGATTTTGCTGGTGAAATCTCAATTTCATCCATTCATGTTTTAATTCTCTCAGTATAGAAGTAATTGTTCGATGTACGCTCTGCAAGTTAGGTAGGATATTTTGATTTCATAGGTATCGGTCGATCATAAATGATCAGGATGATAGACCCTCGGGGAGAACTCTATATGTAGGGGATTCAAAGATGAAAGGAGGGTTCTGGAATTTTGAAGAATTTTGCTATATTTTTGTATGATTGTGCTCCCTGTGCTCTGAGACACATATTTGGGAGAGCTGTTTAAACTTAATATGATACAGAGTTGTTATTTGGATTCCAGATGGAGCAGTGAGTAGTATGTATCTGTTTCCTTCTGTTATTAGTAATCTCCTTTTATGTGTAATCATCTTTCATGTTATGCTGCTTTTGACGATCCATGTAATGTCGTTGCTAGTAGTCTGCAATTTTATTCATGAATTCGTGTTTGTATGGCGCTCAGGTGTTGACGCTCATGTATTAAGCTTGCTGCACTCCCTTAATTCGCGCTCCACGAACCTCTGTTGTTGTCCATATCTCATTCATATCCGCTTCCTCTGAGGTACGGGGGATAGATTCTTAAATCTCTTAAGCCTGTCTCTTGTGGGTTCCTTCTCCGTTCTTTCTTGACGCCTCTGCATATTCTTAAAAAGCTTTTGCTCATTGTTTTATACTTGGCCCATCTAAAAGCCATCAACCTCACAGACTCCTGAGCCCTCTCAGAGTTTGGGGAATTCACATGAATCAGGCTCAAATAGTCTTCTCCATTCTTGAATCCCTAATACCATTATTCTCTTGACCCATATTTACTGTTAGAGGCATTTATACAATTGTCCACATCAAACCTTTGATTATAAGATGTCCTAGGCACTGTTCTTTTGCAACTCAAGGCTATCTCTAGGAGCTACAACAGAGCCAATCCCAACACTACCTCTTTCGTGCCTCTCTCACGCTGCCACCTAAGGAGCTGCAGTGTGCACTCATTCGATGCTGGCCACCCGGACCCCACTAAGGCCACAATTTTTCTCTTGGGGACTATAGGAAGTAACTTTCGCTTTTCCAAAACAATACTTGTGGATCCCTGGCCCACCTTGTTTCCGCCTAACATTAGAGATAGAAAAATTTGTCAAAATTAATACTCTAATTAGTGAAATTACTAATTAGGTCTATTACAAGAAAGGGCACGAGTTGAAGTGGGAATGGAACCCAAGTCTCCCGTTCAATTTGTTCAGTCGATTTTTTGCACTATGAGGACGAGATTCCCTACTATTTAGTGACTAGAGGCAGTACGTATGTGTGTAACTTAGATTTTTTGGCTCTTGTTCTTGTTGAAGGTCATTTTGAGAAGAAAAGCCCTTAGGTTCTTTGTTGGACGAGACTAAATTTAATATCATCTGTGTTGAGGAGGAACTATGCGTGGAGGGCCACGAGTTACTTGCTGCAAGACTGGTAACTAGATGAAGAGCAAACTTTGTCCTTTGTAGTTTTGTCTGCTGGACATGTTAGCATATATTTTAGGAGTTGAGGGACGAGTTTCCATAAGCCTTGGGAACAACTAGGCCAAACTTGATCTTAAAGCTAGGGCTTGGGCTATTCAGAGACTCCACCGTCGGAATTGCTCCAAATTCGAAGGAGACTAAGGGGACCCACCAACGCAGTTGTATCTAGGAGATTGAAGTTTTCTTGCTGCTTGTTTCCCGAGAAATTGATGCCCTAGGGGACCTAATGGGGCTAGACCTAGTAAAAAGGGGAAAAAGGTGAAAAATGTTGAAAAGTGTAACTAGGTCGGTCTTCATGTTGACTATGTAATTATGTATTTATGAAAAGAAGATGTCAAAGATAATAGAATGTATTTATGGTGTACTTGCTTCAGGGGTTTCATGAGCAAGATTTTATTATGTAGATAGACTTCTTGATGTCTATTAGGTTTATGTCTTCTAGGAATAAATATAATTAAGTGTCATATTCATGAAGGATTTATTTTAGATATTTGTGCTCCAAAGACCTTGTGAAGAAGCTCTCAATAACCCTCATATAATGTTGAAGACAAGCTCCATAATATAGTGAAGACAACCTTCAACGCTGCTGAAGAAACACCTCTTGAAATGTTGAAGAAATTACAAGTCATGTCGGCCTACATGCTGTAGTAAAGTCAGCCTAAATTACATTTGGATTGTCGGCCTAAAAAGATGAGAACAATTCACTATATATTAACCTAGACTGCGGATCATTTGGAGTAGCAAGGATTGCAGATAACACTGAACCTAATACGGATCAATCTAAGGAAAAAGTGCAGATTACATCAAACCTAATGCGGACATCTCTGAGATCACAGTGCACATAAAGGATAGTATTTAGTGCAGAACAAGGACAGTAAAAATTGTGGATGCAAATCAAAGGTGCAGGAAGAAGGTTACGGTGAAATACAGGAAGGAGATTGTAAGGTACTGTTTGTGGATAATCAAGTACAGGATTGCGGATAGTCAAGGATAGTTTGCGGATAGTCAAGGATAACAAGGAACAGTGCAAATATCTCTGAAGTTTAAGGAGCAAACTTAAGAAGATTAGTACAAGAATAAGTCGCTGATATACATTGTTAAGGGCCGTGATAACAAGATAGAATTAGTAGAGGTTGAGACAGTGATCATAAGGTGAAGAGGAGTAATAGTGAGGAAGGTAAATCATAGATTTACCTTCCTACTGTTCAAGCAATTCAAATACAAGCATAGGCATGGTGAAGATCAAGGTCTCTAGTGCTGATGCAGAATTAAGCAATATGGTGAAGAGAAGATTCAAGTTTGAAGAAGCTGAATCAAGGTCTTGGAAGCATATCTAGGTCAAGGGTCGAGGTGTGGGTCATGGTTCTTGTCATTTGAAGATCTATAAGAAGAATTCTTTGTTGGTTTTCCTCTCTAAGAGGGAGTGGTTTTGCCCTAGCTCTAGGAGCCTAACTTTTGTGTCCTGTGCATTTTGATAATTGACTTGATGAAAGATTAACTAAACTAAAATAAGAGAAGACATAAGTATCACAAGTAAGGTCACAAGTAATAATCAAGAAGAGAATTTGTATTAATCACCAGCGCTCCAAATTCTCAAGATGGTATCAGAGCTAAGGTGCTGAACACAAGGGCTACTTGCCAACAAAGACACTCAAAGAAGCGAAGATCAAAGTTTGGGTTGGAAAGTCAAATCAGTTTGCAAGGAAAACTATCTAGCTACTTCAAAGGTTGAAGTACATCAACATTGAAGAAGCTCCTATCTTAAAGGAAACCTTGACTTCATTTTCAATCATCATCAAGGAAGTTGCAAGCCAATCCACTCAAGTAAGTATCCATGACCCTATCTGTCAAGATGCCTTATTGTCAAGAAAGCAACAAACTAGTTGGGTCATCAAACTTTAGTGCATGGAAGAAGAGGACAGACTTGAATCTAATTGAAGACGAAGTAATGGACTATATCGAAGGAATCACTCCATACTTTATGAGGATTTCTAAAATAAGAGATCAATTGCAGGAACTAGGATAAGTAATGTCTGACACTGAGATGATTACAGTGGTGCTGAATGCTCTACCAGAGGAATGGAAAAACTTCACTTCTAGTCTATATGGGAAGAAAGAAGCCACCCCATTCCATGATTTATGGTCTCTATGTAAAATAGAGGAAACAAGACTAAAGGCCAAAGCTGATATAGGACCAAGTGAAGAGAATCATGCCTTTGCAGCCTCATACAGGAAGAAAGGAAGATTTGGAAAATTATGCCCTCAGAATAAAAGAAGAAATATGGACAACGTACAATGCTTTGGATGTAATGAACTTGGGCATTATAAAAGAGATTGTCCTAAATCTGGAAAAGACAAGAGGAAAAAGGAAGAAGCCCATGTCACTAATGAAAGAGAAGAACCTGATGCTAAAAGATCTAAGAAGGAGGAAGTGAGATATATCTATTATGATTGAGATCATCTTTCTCTTTAAGTGATCTCTGATTGGTTGAAAAATAGTATGATAGGAAGCAATGTACATTAAGAAGCATCTCGATAGAAGCATGGAAGGAGCTCTCGATGAAGCAGCGTCTGGAAAACCTCTCTGATAACATTACTAAAGTAAAGCAGTCATCAAGATCAAGGGTCATCATGGAAACAAAATTATGGAGGTGATGAGATATTGATGGAGCAGGTCAAAGGAATGAAGCTCTTCATTCTAGAGAAATTGCTACAGGATGACTCAAGGAAATAGGTATGAGGTATGTGTATATATATACACTGACACTGGATGCTGTGAAGTCATGTCATATGGTTGCAGGTAACAAACTTCCATATTTAGAAGTATGATCTATGAAGAAGGGCCTCTCAGTGCACTAACAGATGAAATCAACATAATATGCCCTCATAGAATATGAGGTAGTTGTATAAGATCGAGAAACTGGAAAATTTGTAAGTTTCTGAGAATGGAGAATGTGCAGAAAGGAAGAGATCATGAAACATGTCAAGAGGCAATTATCATTCGGAAGCCAAGAAGATGTGACTAGGAGATCTCCTGGGAGGATATGTAGACTTTTGCAGAAGTCTGGTAAACAAGACCCTTGAAAAAATATATCATTAAGAGATGTGTCAATCTAAATAGAGGATGTCGATGCCTACAGGAAGATGTCATGGTGAAAGATTATTACTGAGGTAATTTTTATTTTAAAAAGTTCATATGTATATGTTTATATGGATGAATTTGTGTAGGGCTGCTAATCATGAGAAAGGATGTATGATCCTTGAAGATGATTCGAAGAAATGCAGCATTGCATAATCGTGAACCGGTTGAGAAGGACTGATGAATCACTTTCTGATAGTGGACATGACTCATGACTGAAAGTGATGGATGATCTGTGTGTGCCCTATGAAGCTAAAGTTGAAGATTCCTCAATATCGAAATCCATGACATTGAGGGGAGGAACTCTTCATGAGCAGCATTGCTGCTGCAGGTCCCTGATTGAGAGGGAGCTTGGTGATCAGTGTCTTACTTGGAAGAAACTGGGTAATTCCTACGAATGAGCTTAGGTACATTCCTTGTATAGGAGTGAGTACATTCCCTTGTGGAATAAGTCCTCCCTGGTTGAGAGGGAGAGATAGACACATCATTCTGGTCTTCACTTGGGAAGACAAAATGGAGGATTGGGTAATCATCTGGCATTCGATACTCTTTGAGAATGTGTTAGGGCATTCAAGATAAGAGTAGTTGGGGACCGATATTATTTGAGGGCTAGCTACCCAAGAGAAGAATAGTCCACGAAGGTCATACTTTGGGAACACCCGGGTGGAGTATGTACCTTGGAGAGACAATGTCGATGGTGTCTATAAGTCATATGTCTCACCAACATTGTAGCCCATTGTCTCGTTCAGAGATGGGGCTATTAGTCAAGGCCTTGCACTAGGACAATGCTGGTTGATATGATGCTATACAAATGCGATTACCAATCCGATTCTTCTTATGAGATTCTTCAGTTTGAAAGTAACCATGTACCTGTATGAATACCTCCCTAGTTAAGAGGGAGTGTTGAAAAGTGTAACTAGGTCGGTCTTCATGTTGACTATGTAATTATTTATTTATGTAAAGAAGATGTCAAAGATAATAAAATGTATTTTTGGTGTACTTGCTTCATGGGTTTCATCAGCAAGATTTTATTATGTAGATAGACTTCTTCTTGATGTCTATTAGGTTTTTCTTCTAGGAATAAATAGAATTAAGTGTCTCATACATGAAGGATTTAGTTTAGATGTTTGTGCTCCAAAGACCTTGTGAAGAAGCTCTCAACAACCCTCATATGTTGAAGACAAGCTCATTAATATAGTGAAGACAACCTTCAACACTGCTGAAGAAACACCTCTTGAAATGTTGAAGAAATTACAAGTCATGTCGGCCTACATGCTGTGGTAAATTTGGCCTAAATTACATTTTGATGGTCGGCCTAAAAAGATGAGAATAATTTACTATATATTAACCTAGACTGCGGATCATTTAAAGTATCAAGGATCGCGAATAACACTGAACCTAATACGGATCAATCTAAGGAAAAAGTGCGGTTTACATCAAACCTAATGTAGATATCTCTGAGATCACAGTGTGGATAAAGGACAGTGTGGATAAAGGATAGTATTTAGTGCAGAATAAGAACAGTAAAAAGTGCGGATGAAAATCAAAGGTGCAGGAAGAAGGTTATGGTGAAATACAGGAAGGTGATTGCAAGGTACAGTGCGGATAATCAAGTACAGGATTGCGAATAGTCAAGGACAGTTTGCGGATAGTCAAGGATAACAAGGAACAATGTAGATATCTCTGAAGTTTAAGGAGCAGACTTAAGAAGATTAGTACGAGAATAAGTTGTTGATTTACATTGTTAAGGGCTGTGATAACAAGATAGAATTAGCAGAGGTTGAGACAGTGATCATAAGGTGAAGAGGCAGTAATAGTGAGGAAGGTAAATCTATGATTTACCTTCCTACTATTCAAGCAATTCAACTACAAGCATATGCAAGGTGAAGATCAAGGTCTCTAGTGCTGATGCAGAACTAAACAATTTGGTGAAGAGAAGATTCAAGTTTGAAGAAGCTGAATCAAGGTCTTGGAAGCATATCTAGGTCAAGGGTCTAAGTCTGGGTCATGGTACTTGTCATTTGAAGAACTATAAGAAGAATTCTTTGCGGGGTTTCCTCTTCAAGAGTGAGAGGTTTTGCCCTGGCTCTAGGAGCCTAAATTTTGTGTCTTGTGCATTTTGATAATTGACTTGATGAAAGATTAACTAACCTAAAAGAAGAGAAGACATAAGTATCACAAGTAAGGTCACAAGTAATTATCAAGAAGAGAATTTGTATTAATCACCAGCCCTCCAAATTCTCAACAAAAGAGGGGAAAATGATCACCCTTTTTTGAGGGACTAGTGCTTGATTCACTTGGGGATATGGAGTCAAGGATAATAATGAAGAATGATTTAGTTTATTGTTCAAGGAGGCTCCAAATGTCAACTTCGTCCAATGTTAGAGGAAAGAGAAGAAAAGTAACTTTCAACCATTTATACTTCATGGAAATGGTGCATGATTAACAAGATAACATGATCTCTAGGACATTTCATTCATCTAACAATGGCCCATACATAGAATAAGCTAAATAGGCACATAATTCCACATTTCATATATGCAGCAATGAGCCCTAACTATAGCGAATTTCAAATGTATGCAACAACAAGAAAAATAGCGTTAAATTTGCACTTACAATATTAGAGAGTATATCCATCTAGCATCACATTTGAAAATAAGAAGTTCTAGGATAGAAATAGCCCAAATCCATACATCAAAATTCATCCATCATCCAAAAATAATCCTCCAAGGAAAAATGCGAAGTTCTCTAAAGATAGAGAGACCGAACTCCTATTTATACACCAATTAGGAGTTCAAATTACCTAATGGGCCTACATTAGCCCCGAAAAATAAAATAATGTGCAAATTAACTAACTTTTGATGACAAGCCCACCAAAATAGCTTACAAATGAAGTAATAAGCCTCTCAGGAGGTCAAATAATAATCTATGCATGTCGTAGGGCCCTCCAAGAGGCCTGATGATGTCCATAATTGCCATAATGATGAATAAAATTCCCCAAAGCGATGGACAAGGGGGTGGCCCCTTGTTCTCCAAACAATAAACCTGTGGTGCTCCCAGTAGGTGTGGGGGCACACCAATGGCCTCATGGGTCTCCATATGAGTCGAAGATGCATGTAGACCATCCGTAAGGGCTCAAATGATGGAATGAATGTTTCCATGTCATCGTACAAGTCCCGGGACACTTGCCTAGTGTGTAGTGCACCTGTAGGGCCAACTGGGCATAGTGTACCAAATGCATCTTCCTCATACAAAAGGTGGATCTCTAGCCATTTGTTAGGTCCCTATATTACTAGTACAGTCCCTTATTGTTGTTAGTGTAACACCCTTATTGTTATTGTTATTTTTGTACCCCTGTAACCTCAATATTGTTATTATTGTGCCCTTACATTATTATTGTTAGGTCGGCTAGGAGTATATTGTGACCCCATGGACTCCTATACATAAAAGAGGTTTTTTCATTTGTATCATCCAAGAATTGTTCATTTATGTAATGTAAAGGAGGTTGCCCCCTCGAAGTGGCTTATTTCTAAGGTGTTGATCTCTCTTTTCTTATATTTTTGGAGCTGGTTTCATAACATTTGGTATCAGAGCTTTGGATTCTAGGGTTTTGCTGCTCCAAACAGGTCATCGTGGCATTTTCGCTATAAATTTTTTTCTACGAAGGTTCAGAAGATGAAATATTTATAGAGCGAAGCTGAAATCTTGCGAAACGTCGTGTAAAAATTTCAAATCTTGGTTCACAATATTTTCGGAGATATGATCTATGGAAGTTAGGTTTTTTTTCAGGCTCTCGAATTTAACTTAAATAGGTCATCGTGGAATTTTCGCTATAACTTTTTTTCTACGAAGGTTCAGAAGCTGAAATTTTTACAAAGTGAAGCCGAAATCCGGAGAAACATCGTTTAAAAATTTCAGATCTTGATTCGCAATATTTTCGGAGATACGATTTGTGGAAGTTAGGGTTTTTCAGGCTCTCGAATTTCATCTCAAAGAGGTGACCGTGAGAAAATTGTCATAACTCTCTCTTTGAGCATCGGATTGAAATTCTATAAAAAGTGGCCGCAAGTACACGAACTGTAATTTCCTGTGTATCAATTTCAGAGCCGAAGGAGGAAACCGTGACACGTGGCACGCTGTACAAATTCGCTCTACTGAACTAGTCCATAATTAGGTCATTGTGGGAGATTGGGCATAACTTTGCCTTAAAGAATCCAAATCAGGGCCGGCAGAAGGTTCGGGTGGGCCGCCCCATGTGGGCCCGGCCCCCCATAACACACCAACTTGCCATTAAATTACTGCTGCGGTTTTAAAAAAAATATTCGGTGGGGATTTATAAAGGCAAATGCACGGTTGTCAAAACGAATTTTAACATTAATATGGAGGGGTCGGGGTTTGACCACCCGACCTCCTCCCACCTATTGTTGATCCAAACCGTTAGCCCAACGACCTAGATTGGAAAATCTGCCCGGAGTTTTATACTTAAACCCAGTTCATTTGCAAGTGCGGGGAGCAGGCCAGACCAGAGGAGAGCGCGCACGAAATTCGAGGTTTATTATTTTTTTATTGCAGGTGCAGTGGAATCATGAGACTCGAAAAGACGCAGGCGGAACCTTGATTGAGCCCAACTTTCAGGAGGGCAAAATTTTGACAGTGTCCAAATGGGACAAACTTTATGTCGTTTTTGCACTATTCGACGCCACGAATCTGATGGTGCATTCAGATTTTTCATCTGAGATTTATATTTTTCGGTCACTTTTTGAAGTGAAGTTGCAGGTGTCAGCTTTCAGCGAGTGAGCAGTTGATTTCACACCTTTCGACGCCACGATTGTGATGGTGACTTCAGATCCAGCAGTGCAGCAACCCATTTTTCAGTCATCTTCAGCGTGAGGTATATGATGAGTTGATTTCATGTACTTCTTTGTTCTTGAGATGCATAGTGCTGTACAAATCCCTGTTGATGTATGAGTCGTGGGATCTTGTCTTGTTTTGTTATTGATGTACTTTCTATCATGGATTTGTATTATGTTTGAGATCCCTTTTATGCCATGTTGGCAGGATACTCATTGACATGTATATGTTTTTTGAGATCCCTTGTTTGCCATGATTGGCAGGATACTCAAAGTATTTATGTGTGAGCTATTGTCATATTGATAGGAGTCATTTTTTTTATGCATGAGAGTTTCGTAGTGGAACAACTCGTAGAGAGGTCTAGCCACTCCTGTGTGAGGGCATTTTTCTTGTATGTTAGAGAAAACACATCCATGTACATTTTCTTCTTACAACACTTAGTGCAGCGACCTACACCATCTTGACATCGAGGCTCGGAGATGTAGTCCCTCCTGGATGAACTCCGTTATCAAACGATGTGTTCTTATGATTGCTGATCTTGACATGTTATGTTCCTCTTCTTTACAACATGCAGTTGTTCATTTATGTTCATTGATGCTTTAATTAATGCAATTCTAACAATCAACCGAAGTTAAAGGTCTTGGTTAAGGGTATCAAGAGTTTGCCCTGGATCAATAAATCAACACTGGGTGTATAATGTGTAGGAGGGAGAAGTTGGGGTACATAAGGTGCCCCGGCCTTGATTATATGCCTTTTGCCTTTTATGATTTTTCTTTGATTAACTAATTGGGGCTCAAAGAACAAGAGCATGATGTGTAAGATATTGCAGTGATTACCCCCCTTTTTGGTTGGGAGGTTCATTTCCTTCCAGGGGTTGGGACAATCATGGGTTCCTAAATGATAAAGGAGGCTCTTCTGGGGCCTATGGAACCAGGATGATGGCCATGGGTATGGGGTAGAGCTCATGTATTGGGGTTTTCCCACATACTAATTATGTTTTTCTTAGCCATCTTTTGCATCTTGTGGTACATTTTCCTGTTGAATGTGGTCATTTATGCTTTTACTTTTCTTTTTCGCTGCTTCAACCTCTGAGGCATCGTTCCAAGCCTGACCCAACGTGGGGGCAAGGGAATGGGGAGGCTAACTGTATCTGGACCCAGAGAGGCAATGTGGACCCAGGTGGGAGAGATGATGAATGGGGGTATAGTGAATGGAAAGGGAGTAGTATATGTGGATAAGGGAGCAGGACCACGCAACCAAAGTCGGGATTTCCCAAGTAGTACCACCCTAAAACTAAATGGCCAGTAAATTAGATCCCATGAGACTAAAATCCAAGGGTAACATCCAAAAGAGGTCAAGGGGATAGAAGCACAAACTAAGCCCACTCTTTCCGCCGAATCCACGCATCAATCCATGCCCAGAAGTGTCCATGATAAGTAAACCCAATACTCAATTACCAAATGACAAGACACACCTTTAGGTTCGGGGGGCCCACCTTCAAACATACAATTAATACAGATGACTGAGGGACCACATGGCTGGCTTAGGTGGTGGAGAAATGACACAATAAACTAGTTGAGGGCTCCAAGGGGTTGCCGCCTACTGACTGAGGTCCATCATGGAGAAAAAATTTCTCCTAGGGATATCACCCACGAAGTGGTGGGTAACACAGTGTATTTATTTCGATATTTGTCGTAGAAACAACAGATAAATTGTTAAATAGAATTAACAATTAGAAGAAATAATATCAGTTGCTGCAATAGGATTCAGGTCTCCAAATTTTCACACTTTTGACCTTTTCTTTATCCATAAATTTATTCTTACTATTTTTTAATCTTACATTTTTATAAAATAGTTCTCCTTGTTTATTTATTATGAACTTCAATTTGTTAATTATTATTTTATTTATTTTTTAATTATTATTCTCACTTTTATTATATATTATTTTGTTTATTTTGTTGTTGTTGTTGTTGTTATTATTATTATTATTATTTATTAATTCTTATAATAAATGAGCTTAGGGGACTAGATTTAGTAGGGAACTTGCCATGGTTTGCCAAAAGCCACCTGCGGGTCCCATCAACATGCCCAACCATGTGGCTTCCTAACTAGCCAGATTTTTACAAAATCGGTCAGTCAGGACCACTTAGGTATCAAACCGGCCGATTTGGTACCTAATCGGACCTGACTGACTGATTTTGTAAAAAACTGGCTAGTTTTGGTACCTAATCGGACCTGACCAACCAACAAATTGGATTTACTGTGCCAGTTTGATATCTCAAGGAGCTAACCGGTTGGTTTGAGCGATTTTCAGTTTGACCGGACTGGTTTTTAAAACTATGTTGTGAACCAGATTAGGATCAACGTAGTAAGTGACCTTGACACCTATTTGTAAAGAGGCCTAAGCCTCATTTGTATTTGTTTCACTTCCGCAAATATGTCATATATTGATATTATCTTGAGACGTACTTAAGTCTTATTTTACCTAGGATATTCTTGTGTTATGAGTTATCTTTTGTTATGATATGTGATAATTGATCATTAGTAAATTAGGATTAGTATGCGTTTCACATAAAAATTAAAATTGATGATGCGATACCATTGCTAACAAATTATGTGGAGATGTGGAATAGAGGCTTTTATTATTTGCAGTCATGCATATATTGAGGTTGATACATCATAATGCATATGTTTGTTAGTTGGTTTATCAGTTGTTTTAAACTAGGAATGCTTTATCGGCACTTAAATTCCAATGATAGTTTTTTAACATTAGCAGTGACCTTTATTACACTTTTTGATTATTTTCAGTATTATTCAATCGTTACTAATGCAACAAGGAGAGTAGGAGGTGGCGGAAGAAATGTCTTATAGTAGTAGCAACATATTAGAAGTTGCACTCAGCAATTGTATTTCATATATATTGATAGTTTATTACAGTCGCCTTTTATTGTTAAGTTTTTTGCCTTAGATTTACTGCCGTATTTTTCTTATTTTTGGAATAATGGTACATAATGAAGGCATTTGCTGTATCTACTTTGAAAATGATGTAGTATTGAGCAACGAACCCCTAAATGTATGTAGGATCTTTATCTGCATATTTATAATTAGTTAGTTTTGGTAAACGTTTTTTATTTAAACCACAGCCTGCTCACTATTGTATTGTGGAATTATTGTTAAGATGTTTTTCAGGGGCTTTTCTCAAGGAGCTATTGGAAAGGGCCAATGCCCTGGATTCATTGTTATTGTTTCATGCGGTCAAATGAAACAGAAGAAATCATTATTGAGGTCTTGCTGTCTCTATATCCACAGCCCCCCCACCCCACACACATACAGATGCACCAAATTGAGAAATTAGTGTTTGTTTTAAATCTTGCTTCTCCTTTATGTGATTAGTTTAGAAATTCTATTTAATGCGTCTTCTTCCCTTGTAATCATATGTTATAATTTCATAGACTCTTTAGGCAGCTTGGATATTAATAAATTTTGAGCTGTGTGTGAGTGTGCATGCATTTTCTGTCTACATATAAGGACTTTGTACTTTTAAGGATGTCTGAAGATTGGTTTTAACAACATGCTGATTATATTGTTTAGTTTTCTTTTTACATGTGAAGACCTATGCTCTTGTTTGGATTATGAGTATGACTAACTCTTTTCTTTGGGTTTGAGGTCATCACTCACAGTAGCTTACTGATAATTGATGTCTAGACATAACCCAGTTTCAAGTTTTGTGAAGTCACATCAAGTTTAATTCCTAACCCACATGTTTTATGATGCTGTCGTAAACATGAATATTTTTCAAACAAGAAACACATGAGCCTACTCTACCCTTCCACTTTTGCTGAGAAAAATACAAGCAATCACACAATTTTGACACAAGGAATTTTGGTTTAATGACCCTGGAAAAATCCCGAAGGGAAAACCATTGAGAGAGAGATTTTATTTCTTATCAGAGAAATTATTACAGCAATAAATGACAGCAAACAACACAGCCAACTCAGAATTCTTTGGGAAATATGGTGGTAGCTCCTTGAAACTTGTGCCAACAGTCCCTCGAATTCTGTGCTGACAGTCCTCGTTTTCTGTGCCAAACTTGCGCAGAAATTCATGTCAATCTCAGATCTGTCAGTCCCTTGAAATTTGTGCTTCACTGCTCAGAATCTCACATCCTCTTCCTCGATTTCTGTGCTGCTGTAGCAGCTCTGACAGACTGCATTTAATGCCTGTCAAATCCTGAAAATCATGCCTAGAACTTCTCGAAATTCACACAGCCATGCCTCAAATTTTGTGCCTGAGTTTCTGCTGCTTTGACAGCGCAATAAATGCATTACACCTCAATTTTCATGCCTAAGTTCCTCGAAATCATGCAGCTTCAGACTGAAATTACTGCTCCTCGAAAATTGCAGTGGTACAGTGACAGTATGCTGAGGGTTCCTCGAAATTTGTGTTGTTTTTCCTTCCTACTGCACTTGCTGTACTCTCCTTCCTCTGCTATACAGCCTATACTTTACCCTCTTAGCCTCCTCCTCTTCTCCAAATCTCATGAAGAAAGTATGCATAATCGTGCCTTTTCCCCCTTTGCCTTTCCTTTTTGTTCTCTCATAATGTAGAGAGACCTAATCCTAAGATCCAATGGCTGAGGTTAGATATTAGCCATTGAGATCGAGGGTGGGGATTTAATTTCTCATTGACCCATAAGTCATTTTATCCCCCAAGTCTCCTTTTCTTTAATTAATCAAATAGTCACTTTATCACTTTCTGTCTCCTAAAGTCATTTTAACTTTATTTCTCATAAAGTTAATGTTGGAAAGTGTGACTAGGTTCGGTCATCATAATGACTAGTAATTATGAATTTATGTAATGAAGAAGACAAAGATAATAAATGTATTTTGTAAATGCTTGACTCATGGGTTTCATGAGCAAGGAGTTTTTATTATAGGTCAAAGACTTCTTCTTGTTGTCTTTAGGGGTTTGTCATCTTGTCAAATATATATAATTAAAGAGTCATGTATATGAAGAAGTGTTTCTTGTGAAGGACAATTATTGATGTAAATAATATGCTCCAAGACCTTGTCAATATGCTCATGGAAGTCGGCTCAAATGTGATGCACACACCCTTGAAGAAGTTGGATCACCCTCAGCAAGTCATGTTGGCCTAAAGGATGGGAGACAGTCCCTATAAATAGCTAGGACTGAGGCCTCATATCCAACCAAGAAGTTCGGATCAGTTCTGCGATCAAGTGCGAAAAGATAGGTCTGTAATTCGGAGACTTTTCAGCGAAGAAAGGAAGGATATCACAGTGAAGAGGAGGATTGCAGTTGGTGCAAATTTAGAAGGATAAACAGTGAAGAAAAGAAGGATACTATATCTCTGTCTTGGGTCTATTACATCACGGTCAAGTTCAGAAAGGAAGTGTAAAATACAGGACTGTATATTGGTGCGAAGATAATGCAAGAAGACAAGTAACCTCAGCAAAGAAATATTCTGTGTTTGGGTTGCGTAAGGGTGGAGTATCATCTCTGTTTTAAGGTCTGTACCTAGCTCGCTCATCTAAAGAAGGCCGAAGATCACTTCAGGAAGAGACAGTGTTATCAAGTGCTGAAAGGAAGTGTGAAGAAGAAGATACTACAGAAAAGTCAAGGGGTCTTGGTCTAGAGTATCAAAGAGAAGAAGATCGAGGAAGAAACCACTAGAAGCCGAGCTCAGTTCCTAGTACTGGTGCTGTACGGTGCAGAAAAGAAGATCAGCATAAGGAGCCAAGAAAGAGAAGTGACAAGGTCTTGGTGGTATACTAGTGTCAAAGGTCCATGTCATGGTCACGGTACTCGTCTATTGAAGATATATAAGAATTATTTTCAGGTTTTCCTCTCCAAGAGGGAGAGGTTTTGGCTCTGGCTTGAATTAAACTTTGCCCTACCAAATTCTCAACAGTTAAGTCAAGGGTGTCATGTTAGAACACCTTTTCCTAGGCTAGACACCAAGACTTAGGAACTCTTGTCCTTGATACTCTTTTTTTCTAACACTCCCTCTTACCAAGGAAAGTGTTTGTCACCACTCTCATCTTGTCTCTAAAATAGACATGCTTGCCTCTTGGAAAGGACTTCATGCGATTATCGACCACTTGCTCATTAGTAGATATGTACTTAAGCTGCACTGCTCATTTTTTAACACAATCACGGATGAAGTGGTATTTGATCGCTATGTGTTTTGACTTGCCATGAAAAACTGGGTTCTCCATAAGTTTAATGCAACTCTGATTATCACAGTAAATCATTGTAGGCCTGAATTGTTGACCGAATAAGCTCACCAACATCTTGCAAAGCCAAATGGTATCACAATTAGCCTAACTAGCTACCATAGACTCTGCCTTAGCAGAACTAAGTGTGACTGACTATTGTTTCCAGCTAAGCCATGATACAACTATCGAACCCAACTTGAAACACTCAAAAGTGCTTTTCCTGTCACCAACAGATCTTGCCCAATCCGAGTCTATGTAGCCAGTCAATCTGACTCCATCCCTCTGAACATAGTCTAGACCATAATCCACCGCCCCTTGTAGATACCGAAGCACATGTTTTGCAGCCACCCAATGCTCTCTCCTGTTGGAATGTGTAACTAGGTACGGTCTTCATAATATTCTATGTACTATTGTTTTTATGTATTTGATGTGAAGGAGAAAGAAAAATTATTATTGTCATTTTATAAATCATGGGATTTCATGCTCAAGGTCAATTTGTTTTAGGTCTAAGCACCCATTGTGTGCTTCTAGGATTTGTCATGGTTGCATGGAGACAAAAGAGTCATGGTCATATGTAATAGACCCTATTGGGAAACTTGTAACAAGTCAAAAGATTTATTTTTGAGTCAAATATGTCGAAGTACCCTCATGAGGGTTGTTCGAGCTCCATGAAAGTGTATATATACAATAGCATTCAACCTCATTTGGATATATTTCAAGCAAGTTCAATCTAAGCAAGGAAGAAGAGTGAAGAACAAAAGAGGCCAAAAGATAACAAGACGAACCGAAAACTGAAGTTTCTCTATCCATCTCTTTCACACGTGCAAGGATCTAGGGCATCATTTTGTCGCAGCAAGGTCAAAATTGCAATCATCTTAAAAGGTTGAAGTTTGGTGTACAAAGGATCAAGTTTGGAAGCTTAATTACTAAGAAGAAAGAAGGACCTTAAGAGAAGGAAGAAGGAACCCTCGTCTACTATATTTCTCCCACACATGCTAAGTTGCAGCTACTCCAGAAGGGTCGAAAGTTGCAGAACAGAAGTAGAGGACGAAATTTTTTTCGCAGAGATCAAAGTTAAGGATTTGAAGCAGATTTCATCTAAGTTGACTTCATAGAAAAAAATCTCATCAAAGGGAGGTTGACTTGGTCATCGAGGGGTGTTGGTCTTGGGTCTAAAGGTCTTGGAATTCGTCATTTGAAGATTCTATAAGAAGAGAAGAATTTCTTGTGGGTTTCTTCTCTAGGAAAGGTTTTGGCCCTGGCTAGCAGCCTACATCTTGTGTCCATTTGCTCTATTGATCTTCATGTTTTGGTAGTTGTTTGATGATAAAAACACTATAATAATCAAGAGAAGAAGAAGCGAATTATAAATCCTACAAGCTGAAGTAAAGAACATCACAAGCAGTTATCAAGTTAAGAGAAATCACATCTAATCTAGCTGCCCTAGATTTCTCAACATGGTATCAGAGTTAAGGTGACACAGAAAGACAACTTGAAGATCACTTAATTGAAAAAGGATATATAAGGGAATAATATAAGAGGAAAAAGCATCAAGAAGGTCTAGTCATCACATCACAAATAGCCTATCATATTGAAGGAAAAGCTCTTGGAAGAAGAATAGAAGGCCTCAAGGACACTACCTCCATCTCAAAGTAGGAAGGACTTTACACATTTGAAGCATCTTGGGAATTCTCCCCCATTTTCACATCATCATCCAAAGGAAGCAAGAAGAGAACTTCATCATCATTAACAAAATCAAAGTAATCTCCCTCATATTAAAGAAAAGAGCAGATCTCAAGCATTTTTGAAGGAAGAAGAACATTTCTCCTCATCTTGAAGAAGAAGCATTGTCATCCCTCCCTCATTCTAAATCTCACACTCTAGTGGAAGACATCATCTAAGATCAAACAATAAACTTGTTGGGACATCAAACTACCTTGCATGGAAGAAAATAATAGATCTGATTCTCATGGGAAATGAAGTTTTTGATCATATCAAAGGCTCCATCACAAAGCCTCCTCAAGAAAAATCTCAAGCATTATCAAAATATATGAAAGGAGAAATAAGGGCTCAAAGAATCCTCATTGAATCAATCAAGGATTCTCTCATTCCCTTTGTAGCAAAATTGAAGACATCAAAAGAGATCTATGAAAAATTGGTAGAGCTATACTCCGTAAGTACAATTGGGGAAATAATATCCTTAAGAACCAAATTATACAAAATTAAAGTATGAAAGGAAGAAGGGGTAGCTTCATATCTCATGAAGATATCTCAAATTAAAGATCAACTACAAGTGCTAGGAGAAACAATGTCAGATCCAGAAATGACCACTTGTATACTCAATGCACTACGAAATGAATGGGGCAACTTTGTATCAAGCATCTATGCAAAGAAGTTAGCTACACTGTTCAGTGATCTATGGGCATCATGTAAGATTAAAGAAACCAGATTAAAAGAAAAGAATGACGTTGAATCTAATGAGAAAACTCAAGCGTTTGCAGCTATGTCAAGGAAGAAAGGAAAGTTTGGGAAGTTTGAGCCTTGAAAGAGATTTCAAAGGAAATTTGACATGTCTAAGATTGAATGCTATGGATATAGGCACTGCAAGAGGAATCGTCCTAAATTCAAGAAGGGGAACAAGAAAAGGAAAGAAAGAAGTGAAGCCCACGTGACTGAAGAAGTAGAAGAACCAAAAGGCAAGAAAACAAAGCAGGAAGAAGTAAAAGACCTTTACTATTAAAGGTCTCTCATACGTTGAGTTTATTTTCAATACAACAATCATGGTCGGAAGCATTATGGTTATGAGAAGATGCATTATAGCAATAAATCGAGATGGCATCATATTAATCAACATTTGATAACAATTAGAAGGATTAGCTATGTCATCTCCATAAAGAACATATGAAGACCCTGATAAGTATAGTGAAGAAGGAGAACCTTTGTAATGGATGTCTTGGAGATGGATTCGTATAGTATCCAAAAGGATGTTGATATTGCAGAAGCAAATATTATGACAAAGGGCCATCGTAAAGAGGTAATTATATTTTTAAAGTTCACTTTTTGATTCTTGAAAGCAAGAATCTGGTTGGATTGGAACATGGCTACTAGCAAAAGGTTGTAATTCACCTACAACTAGTACACATAAATTTGGATGGATATGTTGGCTCCCTGTAATTTGCAAGATTGGCAAGAACAAGTTGCAGAGAACCACATCAAACCACTTTGGAGTCCAGGACCTAGCCTTCCTGGGCTCAGAGAGGGCTCCCTTTGTATTTATGATGAATTGATTTAGCTTTATGAGTGTATTTTATGATTTTAGGCTAGTCATAAAGATTGGGGTTGTTTGTTTTGTTTGATTGATTGTAGGTTGGATAGATAGAATGTGGGAAGCTTAATCCATTGGGCTATGGAGTCATAAAAGGGTTAAATTGTGCATCAAATTTTCAAGGGTTTTCACAGGGCAAGCTAACTGTATCAAATGGATCTCTGTGGCAATCAAACTCTGAATTCTTTAACTATACTTCAACATAAAAGTAGAGCAAACAGAATCTGAATTCTGCATTCTAGTCCTTAGAGGAAAACATGTAAGACAACAGTTCAGTAGAGGTAAAGAGTAGTTAAGAATTCTCTAACTTAACATCATAAGAAAGACCTCAAGATAACAGTTTAAGAGAAACTAAAGAGCAGACAATCTCTGAATTCTTTAGTTAAACTTCAAGAGAAAAACCTTAAGATAACAGCTAGGTGAAACTAAAGAGCAGACAGTCTCTGAATTCTTTAGCTATACTTTGCAGAGGAAAACATTAAGATAATAGTTACAGACATAATTAAGGTGCTCATGCAGCATATCTTAATCTAAGATTTCTGTTCTGCTATCAGGGAGATTGATGCACAATATGGAAAAACAAAGGAAAAACATTAACAAAGAAGGATAACATCACCATTAAACATCGCTCAAGAATCCTGTGAAAGTGCTTGTATTACTGATGTCCAACTCAAAACAGTTACAGTGCTCCACTGCAATAATCTTTGCAACTCAGAGTCTAAGCAAAATCCAACCCAACAACCAACCAACCAACAATAAAAATGAACAATACATGCAGTATTTAACTGCAGATGAGGAGGTTGCCCTAATCTAGGGTGATAGATTTGTAGTTACTACAGAGTAAATGATGTTTGACAATTGAGACCACTCACTGTAATAATAACTTTCAAATTAACTGTAGAGCTAACTTTTAAAACATCTTTGACTAATTTGCCTTTAACATTAACTTTTACAATAACTTCCGAGATGCTGCTAAAATATCTCTGATTGTAATATTAACTTTGGTAGCTTTATTAAATCGACATTAAGCTGTAGGTGGCCTTGACACCTGTCTTTGTCTTTCTCGTTGATCCGCTCTTTGATTTGTTCTTTAATCTTTTAATCTGTCTTCATCTGTATAATCTCTTCACTGTTTTTGTTTGTCACTGTCATTTCTTTCTTTACCTCACTGTTTTACCTTGCTTTCTCTTTGACTGCCTTTCATCTGATCTTTAACTTTGTCTTCTATCTTTTAACTCGTGACTGCTCTGTTGTATTTATTTCACCTTTCACTATCACAGTAAACCCTCCTTTTCTTTATTCTGTCATTTACTTGTAATAAATCTCATTATCTTTGGAGGAATTGAATGATCCTTATTGATCGTGATCCATTGCTGATTCAGATTATTCTTGCGCTCCTAATCCTTTGATGAACAAAGCTTCTGAATCGTCATCCAGAGAGCCCTGATTAGACAACTTTTGGATTTAGAAATGCAAATTGATTATCGTATCTTTCGAGATGTATGCCACCTGCAAAACTTAAAAGCAAATATTAATAAAAAACGAAACTCCGCAGGGAGGCAATATATTTTGGGGGCAGTAGGAAAACTATGGACAGAGTTCAGACAATGGAGGTTTTTGGTTTCTGCGTTTAGCTGTGGCCTTCCAGGTCCTTTAGAAATGTTGCAGGGGTTTATCGCAGAGATTCTGGAGCTTATCGCGATAGCACAGGGCCTCAAAATATTCAAAAGGGTCAACGGTTTCATATTATGGCACGAGGGTGGTTTCAGGTTTATCGCACGACGCATAGGCGGTTAGGTGGTTTATGTCGTGGGGATGTGATAGAACGCCGGGGCGACGCGTGGCGGATGGAACGGTTCTCAAACTGCCCATTTCCCAAGTCCCCAAAGGCTATAAACCTCAGGCATTTGGGTTTGCGATAGGGCACGATGGTTGTTGGATCGGGAGGCGGAGATTTAATGGTGGTCGGGATTGGATGGAATGGCGGATTGATTTGATAGGTGGGGTCGGGGTTTTAAATGCAGCGGGGGGTTTAAAATAGTGCGGGGCCTGAGGAAAGTATTAAGGCGGAGGTGCTTAATATACAGTGGGGCCAGGGTCATATTAAAGCGGGGGAATCAGGTTCTTAAGGCGGGGGTTTAAACTTTAAACATATAAGGGGTCGGGTTTGTTTAAATAAACAAGGTCTATCTAAAGTGGGACTCGAGTTAATATTTATTTCAAAACAATGTAAAAATGGGTTTTTACATTGTTTTTAAATGGACAGAGGGGAATGAGTGAAGGGGAAGGGATTTTAGTGAGGAAAATGGGGTTTTTAGCATAGGGGAGGAGGTTTTAAGAAAGGGGCAAGGCTAAATGAGGGGTTTTAAGGTCAAACCTGGGTTTTTTAGAGCATGAGGGTATTGGAAAAGGTAAAATGAGAGATAATGAATAGGTTAAATGGAAAATAATGAAGGCAATGAGATTTCTGAAAATAAATGATAATCAGGGAATATTATTTTTAGTAGACTATAAAAAATCCACAGTCATCTAGTGATACTGTAGAAATACAGGAGACTAACAGTGGCTCCAGTTGGGGAGGGCAACTCCTTTAGGAGGTGTCAAGAACATTTGTAGACTAGTAGCCTGATTTATCTTGCTGATTTTCCATTCTGTGATTCTGATTTGCTGCAACTTTTGTGACTGTGACCTTCAAAAACTGAAATCCATACTTAGTACAAAGCTGGGGTCTAAAAACACACTTGATCTTTAGCCTGAATAAACAACCTGAAATTGATTTTTTTTTGAAAAAATGCTCAAGTATTAAGAGCCTTTTGCATACCTACCTACCCTAATCTATCTTGGAGGTATATATTTACTAAGTGAACTCCCTTCTCCGATGCAACCAATCAAGTAAATGACTACATGATTGATTTTTGTTCATCTTTTTGAGTATGCTGAAAAAAAAGAAAGACCGCTCCCATCTTACCTGCCTTTGAACAACAGTGCTCAAAATTTCCTTCAAACTTTGCAACAAACCATTCCTGGCATAGCATACTCCTTTTTTAGATGTTTCTAAGAGACTAGCAAAAGGATCTTAGAATAATACCTAGCCCTGAGGATTTAACCAATAAGTTTCATCCAGGACTATTCCTTGCCCCACTTTGTTGTGTTTGGGATTCCTTTGAAAAAGAACCTCTACCCCTTCTTCATGATTATCTGACATGACATCCTTATTATATGCTACCATGCTGTCTTTAAGCAAACCTAATATGTCTTGACTGAGTTGGCTGAATTCTACTTGAAGGTCCTCCTTTTGATGAATAGGAACAGTTTCTAGAAATGGGCCTTCTTGAGAATGTAAGACAACATTAGTATGCCCTTGTTCTTCTGTTTTTTCATACGAAAATGCTTCAGTGCATAAGTCAATAGTAGAACAAATAGAAATAATTTCTTCATATAAACATTTAAAGGCTTGTTGTATGCTTAGAATCTGATTGATTTCTTCTTTAGTTAAAGGAGGAGGCAGTTTTTGTTTTCTTTGGATAGAACCACAAATGTTCTCTTTCTCTTGTGAATGATCATAAGGCTGTATGTCTTCTTGAGCCTCACACAAAAGAGTAGATGAATCATCGTTTCTCCCTTCAGAGAAATCTTGTGGATCTTCTTCCATTTCTTGATTGATTTCATTTTCAACCAACTTCTCTTGGCTGTTATGACAGTTGTCTTGACCATGAAATTCACTAATTTCTTCTAATAGATCCCCATGATGCCAATTTCCCAAATCTTCATTAATATTTACAAGGTATTGTATGAGATCTTCAGACTAATCACAACAATTTTCAGCAAATGATAAAGATGGAGAATTTTCTTTATAATGCTCATAAAATACCTTGTGAAAATCTTTTAAAGAAAACAAACTACCAGGGTTGAGACCTTCATACCATTCCCTTGCTTTCCCTTCTAATGTTTGCATGAACATCTTCATGAGGCAATCCTCATGCCTTTCAATCTTCAACCTCCATGAGTGTATATGAAATTTGATGAGATGTAACAAGGGGTCATCAAACTTCTCATCTTGAAAAATAGGCAAATTTCTGTCCCAATTTATTTGAGGCATTTTGTGTGGGAATCCAGGAATGTGATCTCTGTTCATTGGAGCATATCTGCATTGTGTCCTTGAATCCATCTTTGTCAATCAGTCAGAGACAAGGGTCACTGCATCTTTACAACCAATCTGGATTATTCTACTAGTGGAGTCTTTAGGCCAACTGAAAATTGTGGAGTCCCCAGGGGGATGATTTCAACTTTCTTAGGCTGGATGTTGTCCACCATCAGCAACCAGATACCAGTCTTGGCTAACACTTAAATCATCTGATTTTGAGTGGGGTTTCTGAGTTCTGAGGAAATATTAAGCTTTTTCAATAACTTAGTTCCCCAGTATGGTCACCATTATGTTGGCTCCCTGTAATTTGCAAGATTGGCAAGAACAAGTTGCAGAGAACCACATCAAACCACATTGGAGTCCAGGACCTAGCCTTCCTGGGATCAAAGAGGGCTCTCTTTGTATTTATGATGAACTGATTTAGCTTTATGAATGTATTTTATGATTTTAGGCTAGTTATAAAGATTGGGGTTGTTTGTTTTGTTTGATTGATTGTAGGTTGGATAGATAGAATGTGGGAAGCTTAATTCATTGGGCTATGGAGTCATAAAAGGGTTAAATTGTGCATCAACTTTTCAAGGGTTTTCATAGGGCAAGCTAACTATATCAAATGGATCTCCGTGGCAAGATGAATATGAAATGATAGTGAGTCCAGTAAAGCTAAAGAGCAGACAGACTCTGAATTCTGCATTCTAGTCCTTAGAGGGGAACATGTAAGACAACAGTTCAGTAGAGGTAAAGAGCAGTTAAGAATTCTCTAACTCAACATCATAAGAAAGACCTCAAGATAACAGTTTAAGAGAAACTAAAGAGCAGACAATCTCTGAATTATTTAGTTAAACTTCAAGAGAAAAACCTTAAGATAACAGCTAGGTGAAACTAAAGAGTAGACAGTCTCTGAATTCTTTAGCTATACTTTGCAGAGGAAAACATTAAGATAACAGTTACAGATAGAATTAAGGTGCTCATGCAACATATCTTAATCTAAGATTTTTGTTTTGCTATCAGGGAGATTGATGCACAATATGGAAAACAAAGGAAAAACATTAACAAAGAAGGATAACATCACCATTAAACATAGCTCAAGGATCCTGTGAAAGTGCTTGTATTACTGATGTCCAACTCAAAACAGTTACAGTGCTCCACTGCAATAATTTTTGCAACTCAGAGTCTAAGCAAAATCCAATCCAACAACCAACCAACCAACAAAAATGAACAATACATGCAGTATTTAACTGTTAATGAGGAGGTTTCCCTAATCTAGGGTGACAGGTTTGTATTTACTACAGAGTAAATGATGTTTGACAATTGAAACCATGCAAGGCCTAATGCCAAAATATCTCTGACTGACTCACTGTAATAATAACTTTCAAATTAATTGTATAGCTATCTTTTAAAACATCTTTGACTAATTTTCCTTTAACATTAACTTTTACAATAACTTCCGAGCTATTGCTAAAATATCTCTGACTGTAATATTAACTTTGGTAGCTTTATTAAATTGACATTAAGCTGGAGGTGGCCTTGTCACCTGTCTTTGTCTTTCTCGTTGATCCGCTCTTTGATTTGTTCTTTAATCTTTAAATCTGTCTTCATCTGTATAATCTCTTCACTGTCTTTGTTTGTCACTGTTATTTCTTTCTTTATCTCACTGTTTTACCTTTGATTTCTCTTTGACTACCTTTCATCTAATCTTTAACTCCGTCTTCTATCTTTTAACTCGTGATTGCTTTGTTGTATTTCTTTCACCTTTCACTGTCACAATAAATCTTCCTTTTCCTTACTCTGTCATTTACTTGTAATAAACCTCATTGTATTTGGAGGAATTGAATCATCCTTATTGATTGTGATCCATTGCTGCTTCAGATTATTCTTGCTCTCCTAATCCTTTGATGAACAAAGCTTCTGAATCGTCATCCAGAGAGCCCTGATTAGACAACTTTTGGATTTAGAAATGCAAATTGATTATCTTATCTTCCGATATGTATGTCACCTGCAAAACTTTAAAAAAAAATATTAATAAAAAACGAAACTCCGCAGGGATGCAATATAGTTTGGGGGCAGTAGGAAAACTATGGACAGAGTCCAGAGAATGGAGGTTTTTGGTTTCTGCGTTCAGCTGTGGCCTTCCAGGTCCTTTAGAAATGTTGCAGGGGTTTATCACAGAGATTCAGGAGCTTATCGCGGTAGCATAGGGCCTCAAAATATTCAAAAGGGTCAATGGTTTCATATTATGGCACGAGGGTGGTTTCAGTTTTATCGCACGGCGCGTAGGCGGTTAGGTGGTTTATGTCACGGGGACGCGATAGAACGCTGGGGCAATGCGTGGCGGATGGGACAGTTCTCAAACCGCCCATTTCGCAAGTCCCCAAAGGCTATAAACCTCGGGCATTTGCATTTGGGATAGGGCGCGATGGCCGTCGGATAGGGAGGCGAAGATCAGATGGTGGTCGGGATTGAATGGAACGACGGATTGATTTGATAGGTGGGGTCGGGGGTTTAAATGCAGTGGGGGGGTTAAAATAATGCGGGGCCCGGGGAAAGTATTAAGGCGAAGGTGCTTAATATATAGTGGGGCCAGGGTCATATTAAAGCGGGGGAATCAAGTTCTTAAGGCGAGGATTTAAACATATAAGTGGTCGGGTTTGTTTAAATAAACAGGGTCTATTTAAAGTGGGACCCGGGTTAATATTTATTTCAAAACAATGTAAAAATGGGTTTTTACATTGTTTTTAAATGGACAGAGGGGAATGAGTGAAGGGGAAGAGATTTTAGTGAGGAAAATGGGGTTTTTAGCATAGGGGAAGAGGTTTTAAGAAAGGGGCTAAATGAGGGGATTTAAGGTCAAACATGGGTTTTTTAGAGCATGAGGGTATTGGAAAAGGTAAAATGAAAGATAATGAATAGGTTAAATGGAAAATAATGAAGGCAGTGAGTTTTCTGAAAATAAATGATAATCAGGGAATATTATTTTCAGCAGACTAAGAAATCCACAGTCATCTAATGATACTGTAGAAATACAGGAGACTAACAGGATAAAATCTGAAAGGAACATGACTTGGAAGAAGTAGCAGTATGAAGGACAACCAAATGATGACAAAGGTCACTTTCTGATGATAAGGAATATGGCATGTCTAGTAGTAATTAGTTCACCACTATGTTTCGTTGAAGGAAAGTGATGAGAAAGATGGTCGAAGCCCTACAAAGGATTTATAAAAGAAGATGGCTCCGTGAAGTAGAAGTTGAAGTTTATTTATGACATGATGATGTAGAAAGAGGAGCCCTACAAGTAACTGATAGTATCAAGATCCCCACGAAAGAATAGATAGTTGATGTTGAAAACATGTCCCTCGTTAAGAGGGAGCTTGGGTATATTCCTTTCATGTAAAGGAATGAGTAGATCCTCCCTAGTTGAGAGGGAGAGATAGACACATCATTCTTTTCTTCACATCATGAAGAAAGAATGGAGGATTGGGTAAGCATCTGAGACTGATATCGATACTCGTTGAGGTTGAGGTAGGGCATCCAATAGGCAAGAGTAGTCGAAGAGGATATTCCTTGAAGATGTGTAAATCCGAGAAGGGAATGGTCCTAAAAGGATATGCCTTGTGAACATCCAGATGGGGTATGTGCCTTGAGAGACAATGATGAGGGTGTCTATAAATCATTGTCTCCCCAACATTGTGCTCTAATCTAGTGGAGAGATATAGCTATTAGTCAAGGCCTTGCTATATGGCAATGTTGGTTGATATGATGAGATGCATTGATATAAGCTGAAAAGATAGCTTATGAGACGGCTTTCCAATCTGACTCTTCTTATGAGAATTCTTACCATCTATGTATTATGAATACCTCCCTAGTTAAGAGGGAGTGTTGGAATGTGTAACTATGTTCGGTTTTCATAATATTCTATGTACTATTGATTTTATGTATTTGATGTAAAAGAGAAAGAAAAATTATTATTGTCATTTTATAAAGTATGGGATTTCATGCTCAAGGTCAATTTGTTTTAGGTCTAAGCAACCATTTGTGCTTCTAGGATTTGTCATGGTTGTATAGACTCTAGAGTCAAAAGAGCCATGGCCATATGTAATAGACACTATTGGGAAACTTGTAACAAGTCAACAGATTTATTTGAGTGAAATTTGTCAAAGTACCCTTCTAAGATCAAGTTGGCCCAACAGATATAAAGTCGACCTCATTAGGGTTGTTCGAGTTCCATGAAAGTGTATATATACACTAAAATTCAACCTCATTTAGATAGAATTCAAGGAAGTTCGATCTAAGCAAGGAAGAAGAGTGAAGAACAAAGGAAGGCTAGAAGATAACAAGAAGAACCCAAAAATTAAGTTTCTCTATCCATCTCTCTCACAAGTGTGAGAATATAGGGCATCACTTTGTTGTAGCAAGGTCAAAATTGCAGTCATCTTAAAAGGTTGAAATTTGGTGTAAAAAAGGATCAAGTTTGGAAGCTTAATTACTGAGAAGAAAGGACCTTAAGCGAAGGAAAAAGGAACCCTTGTTTACCATATTTCTCCCACACGTGTGAAGTTGCAATTACTGCAGAAGGACCGAAAATTGCAGAGATCAAAGTTAAGGATTTGAAGCAGATTTCATCTAAGTTGACTTGGCAGAAAAGAAGCTCATCAAAGGGAGGTTGACTTGGTCTTGGAGGGGTCTTGGTCTTGGGTCTAAAGGTCTTGGAATTCATCATTTGAAGATTTTATAAGAAGAGAAGAATTTCTTGTGGGTTTTCCTCTTTAGGAGAGGTTTTGGCCCTGGCTAGAAGCCTACATCTTATGTCCATTTGTTCGATTGATCTTCATGTTTTGGTAGTTGTTTGATGATAAGAACACTATAGTAATCTAGAGAAGAAGAAGCTAATTATAAATCCTACAAGTTCAAGTAAAGAACATCACAAGTAGTTATCAAGTTAACATAAATCACATCTAATCTAACTGCCCTAGATTTCTCAACATCTCCTAGGCTCCACCATAAGATGACTGAGAGTGTTGACTATAAAACATATGTCTAACCTAGTGTTGACCATATACATCAGTGGGCCTATCAATTAACAATACATTGTGGGATCAACCAACTAAGACTTAGAAGTGTGGAGCTTCTTCTAGTTGGTAATCATAGGTGTGGACATGGGCCTACAATCCTCCATATGAAATCTCATCAAAATGTTTGCTTCATACTTGCTCTGTCCCAGAAAGATGTGCCCCTCCTCTTGCCACACCTCTAATCGAGAGAAGTAATGCATTAGCCCAATGTCTATGATATCAAATTTTGAAGCAAGATCACACTTGCAATACTCCACGAGTCTCTTTGTGCTTGTAATACATAAATCATCGACATACAATGCTAGAATGAGAGTATCCTCACCAACCGCAATGTAATAAAGGTTGGGATTCGCGTCACTCTTCCTAAAACCCATCTACTGCAAGTGTTTATCCGATAATACCAAGCTCTCGGAGCTTGCTTCAGGCCATATAATGCCTTCTTCAACTTGCAAACACGGAAATCCGTCCTGTGCACCTCAAGTCTCCATGCCTTGTGGCTGTACACTTCCTCCTGAATAATGCTATTAAAAATGCAGTCTTTCACATCCATCTGGTGGTTCTTACAACCAATCTTTTCTGCTATAGAGACCACTGATCTAATAGAATTTTACCAAGCAATTGGAGCGAAGGTCTCCTCATAGTCAATTCCCTTTAATCGTGAGAACCCTCAAGCCACAAACCAAGCTTTGTATTTCTCAATGCTTCCATCCACAACATAGTTGATCTTCTCAAGCCTCAACACTATCGACCACATATCATTCTTCATGATGGAAGCATACTCTTCCACCATGGAAACCCTCTAGACCTATTGTCTTGTGGCCTCCTTGTAGCTAGAATGCTCGGTCTCAACAATGCTACTCACCATAGCCAAATAGACACCAAACCGCTCTAGTGGTCTGTTCTCCCTAACTGACCACTTGGGCTTTTCCATTAACTCTTGTGCTTCTTTCAAGGTATCATGAAGCCATTTTGGCTTCCTCTTCCCCGAAGTAGCCTCTTGTACTGGGGTGGGAATATCCTCTAAAGTCGAAGATGATGCCTCTGTGGTCGATGGTGAACTTGTTCCCTGGGAACCTGTGCCCTGCGACCTTGTGAACTTGTCTCCCTCGAGGCGTATGATCCTTCAAACTCTTGTGATTCTATACCCAATGGTCCAGTACTCTGTGGTGGACTCCGTTGCTGAGGAGTTTGCTGCTCTACTTGATCTAACTCTCATGACCTCGTCAAATCTCACATCCCACCTCACAACAACCTTCCTCTTGGCAAGAATGTATATGCCACAAGCCTTTGAGGTCTCGTTATACCCCACAAAAATACCCTTCTTAGCCATGGGTTCTTGCTTTGTCCTCTTTTCCTTAGGGACATGTGAATAAGTTAGGCACCCAAAAATCCTGAAGTGCCCAATCTCAGGCTTCTTCGCAGAAAAAGTCTCCTTGAGTGTCTTGCTCCACAAAACTCTATGGACTCCTATTTTGTAGATACATTGTAATGTTACATGCCTTAGCCCAAAGAATGAAAGGTAGCCTCTAATCATGAAGCATGGCTCTCGTTGCTCCAACTATTGCCCTATTCTTCCTCTCTGCAATCTCATTTTGTTATGGGATTTAAGGAACAATCAACTCCCTCTTGATGCTTGCTCCATCATCTTATTTGAGGTATATTCGTCCCAATTGTTGGGCCTCAACACCTTGATCTTCTAACATGTTTGGTTCTCCACAAGAGCTTTAAACTCTTGGAACCTCTTGAAGACCTCGTCCTTGGTATTCATGAAGAAAATCCAGGTCTTACTTAAGTAGTCATCAATGAAGGTGACATAATACTCGTATCCGCTCAATGATACTGAAGACATAAGACCACACACATAAGAATAAACCAAGTTAAGTATCCCTGCTACCCTAATATCACTACTTGGGAAAACAGTCTTGGTGTACTTTCCCAAAGCACACCCCCTGTTCACATCTTGGTGCTTAGTATTGAACTTTGGTAACCCTGTAACAATCTCTCTCAATACTCTCAAAGCCCCGTGGTGCATGTGGGCCATCCTCCTATGCCACAACTCACATAGATCACTGTTGTTCGTGGTCGAAGCTAATGCTCTAGTAGGCTGAAACATGAACCTGTATAACTTCCCATGGTAGACTGTAATCACTTTGGTAGAAATGATGTTGGATCCTGTAGGATACATGAGAATCCGTACATCATGGAACACCACCTCATATCCCTTGTCGTCAATAGTGGACGCTGATATCAGGTTCGTATTCAGCCCTAGAGCGTATAAGACCTTTGTCACTTTCGAGGGAGGTTGTGAGTCGTGACTTTGTTTGAAAGGATACAGTCCCAATACCAACTGCCCTGACTCTGGAGTAAATGACCAAGCACCACCTGCAGATCTACCTCCCTCTCAGTAAGACCTGTAAAGTGCTCCCTAACACCTTTCATATGGTGTGAAGCTCCATTGTCAATGTACCATATGTTGGAGGATGTTACACTAGTGGCAAGACTAACCACCAAGGAAAACACCTTGTCGAACTTGGTGGAAAACTCATCCACCTCAGTTGAAGTTGCAATACCCTTTTTCTTCTTATTAGGACACATAACAGAATAGTGTCCCATCTTTTGACAAGCAAAGCATCTCATTTTGGTCATGTCCTCCTTTTGTTTACCCTTTTCCTTGGTCCCACTCATGGAACCCTTCTTGTACTTCTTCTTGTTGTTTATTGCAAGAGAAACATTCCTCTCATCTTCCTATGCAGTGCAAAGCAGAGCTATGCTGAGGCAGCGGAAAGCTATGAGGAGATCCGCAGTTTTGCTGAGGAGCAGTTCAGATTTAGTGTCGGGAGCCGGGGTGTGAGACTGAAGGGTTAGAGATTTGAGCATCTGGTTCAACAGATTGATCGGATAGAGGGGTGACGCAGTCCCTAGAGGCTGTGACGCAGAGCTGGCGCAGTGGCTGTGCAGAGGTAGCGTGGGGCTAGCCATTCAGAGGCTAGATCAGTGTTTATCGCCAGTGACAGTGTGAGATAATTTCTCACTACACTTTTGCCAGTTTATTCTCTGTATTGGATTGCTAGTTTGGGTATCCAAAGATTTGTATTCAGAAACTACTGTATAATAATTAAAGCCCTCAGCTGCTGCACTGGTCTTCTCGCGTTTGGTTTTTCTGGGGACATTGTCCAAGAACAACGATGTATATGTGTGTTTATTTCCTTCTTGCTCAGTACTTGTTTCCGCGGAAATTTTTTTATGTTGTGAAGGTTGCAATAGTTTTTATTTCGATGTTTACTATGTAACACCATAAATAACTTGATTCAGAATTAACAAGTAGAAGAAATAACATCATATTGTTGCAGTAGGGATTTCGATCTAGGAATTTTCACATGGTATCAGAGCGCAAGTGAAGCAAAATAGCGAAGTAGGAAGAGACCAACACTGAGCAGAAGAGGGAGTCCGATAAGACTGTGTAGGCAGCAGATCGAACCCCAAAAGGGTTGTGCTGTCCATTGGTTGGGGAGGCTGATTTTCGTGGAAATATTACTTCTCTGAGTGAGTCGACAAAGAGTTAATTTTTTGGATCGAGATCTTGTCGGAGGCAGAAGGAGCAACGCAACAGCTTTAGCGCATAGCAGATCTTTAGCTAGGATGCAATTTTCTACAACAGTTGTTGGGACAAAAAAGCGTTAGAAGAGGAAAGAAGGCACATACTGAGGGAATTTTTTCCACAGAGAATTCCTAGCCAAGGAATTCAATTTCTCATTGCACAACAACAGTAGCCGGGAGCAAATTTGCTTACTCTAGTAGGGAGTGCGTAGAGCCAGTCAGTAGTTGTGGAGAGGAGAGAGGAGGAAATTCGACATTTGTTTGACAAGATGGTAGCAACTGGGTTGAGAGATCAGGATCGGTTGAAAGATGCCTTCGACTATGTGATTTGGATTGGGAGAGGATGTGGGTTGATCTCCAACAAGAAGAGATGAGGCATGATTTAGTAAAGAGCAACCTAGAAGGTAGCGGCCAGAAAGCAGATGTGAAGGAAGAGGAAAATGCAACCCTTGCATCAAAGGGGCAGTAGGACCAGCATAGGCGAAAGAAGGATATTTCGAAGATCAAGTGTTTTCGATGTGGTGAGATGGGCCATTTCAGTTCTCAATGTCCTCTTTGGAAGAAGGGCAAGGAAAAGGAGTAGGATCACCAAGCTGCTACCACAAAGATCGATAGATTGTCCTTTAGATTGGAGGAGTTTGCCATGATTTCCCATATACCTCCATGGGAGAGGTGGGGTGATATGGTTTTGTAGCCTCAAAGAGCTACAAGATGGGTAGGATCCTTGAGGAGTCCACCTCTTGGATCATGACCTTGCTACGGGAGCCCATAACAGCAGTAGCAGGATGGACTAGTGTTAGTTGGTGCAATCAGGTGCAAAGTGACAGATGCAGTGGTTAGTAGCGTTAGGAACTGAGCAGCGCAAAGAAGAGTTGGCAACAGTGCAGTTAGCACAGTGCAAAGGCTAGCAGTTGTCAGAACTCGGTGGACAGATGCATCAATCTGAACACAGCTAGTTCAACTGATGGACATCTCTCAGTTGTAGTAGCAACAGATGAGAGACCGTTGCGGATGTTGCAGTGGCAGCAACAACAGAGTTGCAATGCAGATGCAATAGTTGACTGCAGCAGCACAGATGCAACGTAGAGAGAGCTACACAGTAGTTGGTGGGCAACAACAACCAGACATTCGGAGTGTATTTGGGATGGTGCAGAAGTCAGAGTGATGCTTTAGGAGGTTGCAACACTTGAGCACATTCCTCACTAAGAGGGAGTGTTGATTTTTGTAGCATCGAATGTGCTCTGGCCTTGAGATTTTGCAGAGGGGCTAAGACACATGCATTCCACAATACCAGAAAGCGTTTTGGAAAATTCCACCCTGAGAGGATTTAATTAAAATAATTAATCATTTTTAATGTATTCGAAAGTCTAAACTTAGGAAATGTTATTAATTAAATTGTATTAATTGTGAAAATTCCTAGATCTAACAATCTAAGGAATCCTACTGCAACCAACTGAATCTACTTCATCTACTTGTAAATTACGTTACATAGCTATTTTAGATTTTTTCATGAAATATTGAAGTAAATTACTGAAGTAGCCTACACTTAATTAAATAGGATTATGAAATAAGGAAACTAAGCAAAGAACAATACACACATAGGACACCTTTATTTTGGACGAAAGTCCCCTGAAAAACCCAATGTGAGAAAACCGGTGCAGTAGATCTGAGGGTTTGTTATTATTAAGCAACAGTTTATGCATACAATCTCTGGATGCCTTGCTGCCTGTCTAATATAGAGAAATCACGTCAGACAAAAATATAGTGAGTTTACCTCACACTGCAAGTCTCAACTGATCCGGTAGCTGAACTGACGAAACCCCATCACCCTCTGCGCTACCTCTGCGCAGTAGCTGCGTAGGCCTGTGTGGGGACCTTTGTGGATTGCATCACCTCCTCTCTGGGATTGATCTGCTCCTCGGAAAGTCTAGTTCCAACCCTCTTGGCTCAGAACCCTGATCTCCTAGCAAATCTTGGACTATCTCTCGAAAACACTGTGCTGCCTTTGCGCGTGGGCCTGCGTCACACTCTCTAGAGGCTGCACTGCTTCCTCTACTGGTTTTGTTGCCTCTCTTCTTAGTATTCTTGGTTTCGGAGAAGATCCTCTAACCAAAAATGTTTCTGCCTGTCTCTACGCTAGAATCACTTAGATTTGATCTTCGTCCGAGCACTGCTCTGTCAGAAGAATTCGATCTCTAGATTCATTCGGTGTGTCCTTCCAAATGGCCCTCAAGCCTTTGTTTATAGTCTTCTTGTTGAGACATCAATGACCGAGATTTGATCTCTAATCAACGACTAAGATTATAACTTGACTTGATCTTCACTTTTTCTGGATCATTCTCACTCTGTTTTATTAATACCCTTTAATTATTTAATTTCCTTAAGTTTGGACTTAGGGTTCCCATTAAAATAATTAATTTTTACAATAAAACATATTCCGAGTGGAATTTTCACAAATGGTTTCTGGGTTCTTTGGAATACATGTGCCTAAGCCTCTCCACAAATTTGGAGACTTATAGCACTTCCGATGCTACCAAAAATCAACACTCCCTCTTAGCGAGGAAAGTGCTCTAACAACATCCCTGCTGCATATTGCTCTGATCCCGAAGCATCCTCTGTGCTGCTGTTGTCTGACAAGTTGTCCACCAACCACTGCACTACTGCTACAACTGTACTGCTGCCCATGACACTGCCACTTCCATTGCTGCATCCATACCACAACTCCCTCTCAAATGCTGCATCTGCTATGCTACTAGCACTGCCACTGCTAACACTGCATTTGCACTGAAACTCAATTGCTAAGAGAAGCAACTGAAAGCACCCAAAATTTGAACAAGCGTTCAGTGGATGCACTTTAGTGCTAAAGATTTGACTGCCGATAGCTACTTCGCTATCCCTTTGATGCACTGTGTTGCTGTTGCTTTGCACTGATGTGCACTGCGCTGTTGTTGCTCTGCACTATGTTGTTGCTGCACTATGGTGTTCAGAAGTATGTGCTGCTACCCACTGCAACTGTCGCTCCATCACTTCTTGACTTCCACTGAAAACTCCTCCATCCCGCTATTGCTGATCATGGGCTCCCGTAGCAAGGTGATGATGATCCATGAGGTGGGCTCCTCAAGGATCCCGCCCAATTGAAGTTCAAGGTGAACTTACAATTCTCTATCACCCCATCTACCTCTTGGAGATGTGTGGGCACTCATGGAAAACTCATCCTCCTCGATCTTCGCGGCTGCAACTTTTTGATCGTGATTCTCATCCTTGTCCTTTTTCTTCAAAGGACACTGTGATGCAAAGGGGCCCATCTCGCCACATTTGAAGCACTGCAGCTTGGAAACATCTCTCTTTTGTTTCCGTTGCCCATGTTGTCCCTTCAATGTGAGGGCTCCACTCTCCTCCTCCTCCAGATTCTTCGATCCACTCCCGCTACTATCGTCAAGTTTGCACTTGACTAGAACTCTTCTCAGCTCCTCCTCCTGAAGAGGTGCTCACATCTCCTCTCAACTAGGAAGCGTTGTCCTGCCCAAGATACTTTGGACAAAAACTTGCCACTCCTCAGTGAATACGTTAAGGGCCAACCTCACCATAGTTGTAGCAGTTGGGGTGGATCCCACGACTGCCAAATTGGTCACAGATTTCCTGAAGTCTCGTTAAAAATGGAGTAACGTGCTCCCCCTTATGCATCTGGATCATTTGGAGCTTCTGCTCCAAGTACATCTTCCACTGCTCTGAAGTTCCTTCGTATATCAGGGACAAGGCCTCCCATATCTGCCTGGCAATGTCCTTGCCAACTATATGAGAGACTATATGATCCTTGACACCATCAAGGATTAGCCTGTTGGCCTTTGCCATATCGAACTTGTACTTTTTGTTCTTATTCGGATCTGTAGGTACAACAACGACATTGTCCACGAATGCCTTGAGATCATATTCGTCCAGAAGGAATTTGATTCTTTCCTTCCAGATCATGTAGTTGGAGGAACCCTCCAACCGATCCCGATCTCTAAGTCCGTGAGATGCCATCTCAGCTGAAAAATGCCGAATTGCTCTCTCTTTCTCCTTACTGCGTAGCTTCCAGGCTGGCTTACACACCCCCTGAAGGAGCGGGTAAGTCTGCTGCTCCTCGACTGCCCAACAAATGAGAAATGCTGAATTCCTCGGCAAGGAACTCACTGAGGAAGAATTCCCTGACTATGTGCTCTTCTTCTTCCTCTGACGCTTCTCTGCCCATCAACTTCTTGCAGAAAAACTGCGTCCCTCTGGCTCTGCGTGAAAGCTCTGCGCTACTCCCTCTACCTCGGCAAGATCTCGATCCGGAAGTCTTACCTCTCTGCCGACTCACTCAGAGAGAGACTACCTCGAAAATTCAGCCCTTCTGGCTAGAATTGTACAATTCCACTGGGGATTCGATCTGTTGCTGCTGCAACAATTCCACCTTCACTTCAGTGCTAGATTTTCTCTTCCTGTTTCACATCAAACGCTCTGATACCATGTGAAAAATCCTAGATCTAGCAATCTCATGAATCCTACTGCAACCAACTAAATCTACTTCATCTACTTGTAAATTACATAACATAGTTATTTCAACTTTCTTCATGAAATATTGAAGTAAATTATTGAAGCAACCTACACTTAATTAATTATGATTCTTAAATAAGGAAACTAAGCAAAGAACAATACACACATAGGACACCTTTATTTTGGACGAAAGTCCTCGGAAAAAGCCAATGCGAGAAAACTGGTGCACCAAATCTGAGGGTTTGTTATTATTAAGCAGCAGTTTCTGAATACAATCTATGGATGCCTTGCTGGCTATCCAGTATAGAGAAATCACGGCAGAAAAAAATAGATTTTACCTCACACTGCAAGCCCCAGTTGATCCGGTAGTTGAACTGACGAAACCTCAGCACCCTTTGTGCAGTAGTTGTGTAGGCCTGCGTGGGGACCTCTGTGGATTGCGTCACCTCCTCTCTTGGATTGATCTACTCCTCGGAAAGTCTAGTTCCAACCCTCCTGGCTCAAAACCCCTATCTCCTAGAAAATCTCGGACTATCTCTCGAAAACACTGCGGTGCCTCTGCGTGTGGGCCTACATCACCCATTTTGGGTGTTGCGTCACGACTCTCACTCTCTGGAGGCCGCGCTGCTTCCTTTGCTGGTTTTGCTACCTCTCTGCTTAGCATTCTTGGTCCCTGATAAGATCCGTCGACCAAAACTGTCTCTGCCCCTCTTTGCGCTGGAATCATTTAGATCTGATCTTCGTCCGAGCAATGCTTCGTCAAAAGAATTCGATCTCTAGATTCACTAGGTGTGTTTTTCCAAATAGCCCTCAAGCCTTCCTTTATAGTCCTCTCGTTGAGACATCAACGACCGAGATTAGATCTCTAATCAACGACTAAGATTATAACTTGACTTGATCTTCGCTTTTTCTAGATCATTCTCACTCTGTTTTATTAATACCCTTTAATTATTTAATTTCCCTAAGTTTAGACTTAGGGTCCCCAATAAAATAATTAATTTTTGCAATAAAACATATTCCGAGTGGCTTTTTCACAAACGGTTTCTGAGTTCTTTGGAATACATGTGTCTAAGCCTCTCGACAAATTTGGAGACTTAGAGCACTTCCGATGCTACCAAAAATCAACATTAATTAGATCGGGTCTGAATCTTCTAGTTAAAGACACATATCAACTCCCAGTTAATTTTAGCCTTTGATTATTTTTTGATATTGGTCATTGATATGTCAATGAGAGATTATAAGGAGCTTGATGGGCATTTGGATAATACATCGAGTGAGACATCTAGAGATCGAATTCTCAAGAGAGCAGTGCAACATTTGTCAGAGGTAGATCGAGTTGATTTCTTGTAGTGAGGGGTAGGGATAGTTTTCCGAAGGAAGTTTTTCCTGATTCGGTGAATACATTGCAGAGGAGGCAAAGAGAGATCTAGAAGAGGTTACGTAGTGCCACGTTGGGCAACACAAAGCTGAGGCAGCGCAGAGCTACGCTGAGGTAGCGTGGAGCCTCTGAGGAGATCCGTATTTTTGCTGAGGAGTAGTCCAAATCTAGTGCTGGGAGCTGGGGTGTGAGACCAGAGGGTCGGATATCTGAGCATCTAGTTCAACAGATTGATCAGCTAGAGGGGTGACGCAGAGCCAGAGCAGAGGCAACGTGGGGCTAACCATTTAGAGGATGGATCAGTGCTGGATCGCTACTGACAGTGTGATATAATTTCTCACTACTCGTTTTCCAGGTTATTCTCTGTATCGGATTGCCAGTTGGGGCATCCAAAGATTTGTATTCAGAAACTACTGCATAATTATTAAAACCCTAAGTTGTTGCACCGGTTTTCCCGCATTGGGTTTTTCCGAGGACATTGTCCAAAAACAATGGTGTATATGTGTGTGTTTATTTCGTTCTTGCTTAGTACTTGTTTCCGCAATATTTTTTTATGTTGTGAAGGCTGCAGTAGTATTTATTTCAATGTTTATTGTGTAACACCATAAATAACTTATTTAGAATTAAAAAGTAGAAGAAATAACATCAAATTGTTGCAATGGGGATTCTAATCTAGGAATTTTCACAAAAAAATAAGTATTTTCAGTTTTAAGTTGTTTCTTTATGTCACTGCTCTTGTTTATATTTATCTTTACAGATCATCGATTATTCTTCTTGCATGAGTATTTGAATGATTCTTTCACTAACTTCTTGATAAGGATGCGATCAAGAAAAACAGATCGTGAAGATCATCAGGGTGTAAAATAGTGCAGGAAGAGTAAACTCCAAGGTGAGGCTGGTGCAAGGATAATGAAAGAGTTATTCATGCATCTAGAAATAAATACTTGCCTCATCACTAGATATACCTTCATTATGTTTATTTGCTTTGCTACTATTGCTCTTGCTCTTGTTCTGGGATCAACAAGTACATTTGATGAATGTGAGCACCAAGTCCTTTGTAGTGAGATTGAGGAAGATGTTGAGCCAGCACATACCTTCAGTGGACATGAAGTGGACAAGAGCTCAAGACTTCTACAAGGAAGCTGGAATCAAGAAAGAGACCATAGTACCGATATAAGCCCGAACAAAATGGGCACTTAAGTACTTGCCTTGTCTGCTTTCATGTGCCAAAGGAAAATAGTACCAAGATGGAAGCTTCAGGGAAGAAAGGTATGATTGTTGGTTATTGTGAAAATTCTAAAGCTTATAGAATATATGTACCTGGACAAAGAAATATAGAGTTTAGCAGAGATATGACATTTGATGAAGATGCAACTCTTTGATAAGCCGTAGACACTCCTCCTCCTACTAATGTTGAAAGATAGGATGATGCCTTGGATACACAAGAAGATACCAAGCTTGAGTCTGATCTTCTTGATGAACCCTTGGATCCTTCTCCATGTGCTAGAAAAAGATGATTATTGTTTCGTGACACTTTATAGGATGTCGATACACATGCTACTCCCCAAAGAACCTTCATAGAAAGCAATAAACCATGCCGGTTCCAGAAATATGTGGTAGCCATGAGCAACATTATTCAGGCTGAACCATGCACTTTTGAAGAAGCAGTAAAAGATCAAGTGTGGAAAGATGCAACGGCTGAAGAATATGCGTCCATTGTTCATAATGATGTATGGGAAGTGGTTCCAAGGCCACAAGGTAAATCTATGGTCCCTTCACCAAATGAATGAGAATAGTTCTTTTCTGCATGGCTTCCTCATGGAAGAAGTATTTGTGGAGCAACCACAAGGCTTTGAAGTACATGACCGGAAAATCATGTGTTCACACTGAAGAAAGTCGTCTATGGTTTGAAGCAACCTCCAAGATCTTGATATGCTCGCATTGATAGCTTCTTGATGAAGCTTTGTTTTACTAGAAGTAATGTTGATCCAAATCTTTACTTCAAGACAATCCAAGGTATTCCTTTTGATTTTGGTATTATATGTTTATGATTTATTTATGACCGGTGGTGAACCTCTTATCCTCCAGTGTAAGAGGGAGTTAGCTTCTAAATATGAAATGAAATATTTTCATTTGATGCACTACTTTTTGGGTCTTGAAATGTGGTAGTGGCCAGGTGAGATTTTCCTTTCTCAAGGAAAACATGTTGTCAAGCTACTGAAACGATTTTGTATCCATAATGCAAGTCCAGGAATTCTCCAATGGAAATGAATTTCAAGAAGATATGTGGTGAAGTTGTAGATCTTGATTTGGCAAATCCTTTTGAGTATCGTCAACGGATTGGGGCATTGATGTTCTTAGTGAACACTAGTTCAGACATATGTTTTGTGGTCAATACCCTAAGCCAATATACGATTAAGCCATCACATGCACACTGGATTGTTGCAAAGCATGTGTTGATATACCTGCATGGGACCATATAGGATTGAAATATACTGCTGGTGATATAAGACTACATGGATGCTCAAATGTTGATTGGGTTGGTAACTCTACTAATAGAAAAACCACATCTGGGTGTTGCTTCAGCCTAGGATTTTACATGGTCTCTTGGATGAGTAGAAAGCATAAGTTTATTGCACGGAGTACAGTTGAAGCTGAGTACATTGCTGCTAGCATGGCTAGCTGTGAGGCAGTATCGCTGAGGAAGCCCTTTGGAGAGCTATTTGAGCAAGTCCCAGACACAACAATTATATATTGTGACAATAAGAATGGGATTCGTCTTGCAGAAAATCCTATGTTCCATGACAAGTCCAAGCACATTGAGATCAAATATCATTATATACGACATATGTTGCAGAGAGGATCAATGAGGCTCCATCATATTGTGACTGATGATCAGTTAGCTGACATTCTTACGAAGACTTTATAGAAAGGAGAGTTCTTGGCTTTTAGAGAGTAGCTTGGACTTATGGATGTGACCCTTCCGGGAAGCAATCACAACTGATCGAGAACACTAAGCTACCTTCCCCCCTGGTCAGAGCTTGCAGGATTAGGGAATGATGCCAAAAAGCTCCTAAGGATGAGGGACCTCTTGTGTAGTGTGTGCCACCAGAGTAGGCCTCAGTACGTATCCGACCCATAGTCTCGAACGTGGGAAGCGTCGCCTATCTGGCCAATAGGTGTAGTGAGACTTATCTATGTGACTTGTCTAGGATGCAGGTGTTCCACCACTACATTTAATGAGACTTGGACTTGCGAGATCCTTGTCATGTGTTGACAAGTGGATCCCCCCAAGCACTGATGAGTCTTGGATGTGTGAAATCCTTGTCATGTGTTGACAAGTGGATCCCCCCAAGCAGAGATGAGACTTGGTTGTGCAAGATCCTTGTCATATGTTGGCAAGTGGCTTTCCCCCTAAGTGAATATAGGGTGATGGATGAATCTCCCTTATGATGATTCTTCTTCATTAGAGTGAGACATCATTGTTCCAGATGATACAGAGCGAACATGAACAAAGATGAGCAAAGAAAGTAGAGATTGTTGGAAATACTGAGAAGGGGGGGGGGGGGGGTGAATCAATTAACACCTTTTAAATCTTTTCAGAGCATTAATTAATCGTCAATTATTCGTGATGTTTATCCAGTAACAACAGTAAACAATAGAACACAATAGGAACACGAATTTTAGGTGGAAAACCCCCTCCGGGTCAAAAACTATCGAACGATTTTCTAATAGATTCTTTAATCTTCGGCCCCAACTGGAATGAAAGGTACAACTTCCTAGAATTCTAGAAAAGCATTATTCTCTAGCTTTCACTAGAAGGACGCCCCAACGCCCTGGTTTCCTCAGTAGTCAACTGAATGGATGCCCCAACATCCTAGAACAACCTACCACCCTGAAGTTTTCAAAAACTCCAACCTGTAGGTGACTTCATGCACCAACCTAGCACCTCCTTGCCACCCTATAATGATCAGAAATAAGACAAGAATGTGTACTCCCGTACCAGGGACAATGATCCACGATACAATATGATTCACAATGATTTTCTTCAACTAGACCAATCACCCGATCACACTATGACCTGCAACCCAACCATAACATTTCCAACAATGACACTTATACCTCCCAACAATGCCTCTCCTACTCTAGGCAGATTGACTCTTTTACAATAATGACTCTTTTACAATTTTACAATGATGATTTTTACAATACTGACTTTTGACACGACCTGATACTTGACTTGACACTACTAAATTTTGCAAAAGTAAAAGAATTCACAATACTTGCATAATGAATGCCTCTTGAAATAAAGTGATATAAAAATGACTCAAATAAATCCAAGATAGCATCAACAGGAAAATTTCATTTGCAAGTAAAGTAAATATGTGATGTAGATGTGTTCTTGGTTTATTTTATTAATTGCATCCTAAAACAAAATTTCAATTGAGCTTGAATCCTCAAACCTCACCCTTGCTCGAAAATTCGGATCTCACAGTGAGGATTCAATAGAGGTGAAGGGTCCCTAAAGTCTATACAACCAACTTAAGTTGGAGGTTAATTTTAGTGATGTTTGAAAATGGGCATAAATAAGATTCATATAAGATTTCCCAAAGTAGATTGCAATGCTTGAAAGTGAATTGAAATAAAATTGATGCCCACAATAGCTTTGCAAAAGAAAGTTATCATGAGAAAATGAAAGACAATTTTCTTGACATAAAGTAAATGGTTTCTTTGAAAGATAACTTGTCCAATACACAACGTTTTGATATACTCAAAATGGAAATGTGGCATGGCACAACAATAAAGCATGGATTATTTAGACAAGTCCCAAGCTAAATGTATCAAGTTAAAGGCATGTTTGCATAAAAATAAATTGCTATGAAATGGAATGTAACTTGTGTCTTGTAGCAATCAATGTAAATGTTGCAAGAGAATTGTAGTGAACTTTGGAAAGGGGAATGTGATGTGTAGTTATGTTAAATTCCAACTTAAAGCATGCATAAGATGTGAGCAAAAATGGAAATGTCAAAACTAACAATCAATCTATCTACGAGCTCTCTCACTAAATGGAGAGATAGGATGCCAATGGGTAGGACCCACACTCCCACAAAAAACAAAAATTTCTATTATTATGGTTTAGAATGAGGTTAATGGCTCTTTGAGAGCTACCCAAGGAATTGAAGGAAGTATAATATGAGGTTTTGAAACCACAAGGAAATTCCTTCAAGTATGGAGCTTCAAGAGAGATGAAGATGGTGCTACAATTAGGAATTACAAGCACCCAAAGTGATACATGGCCTAGCCTCTTTCGCAAGCCTTCCTAATGCCCACGACCTCCTTGAAAATGGAACTTGAAGCTTGAGAGAACCTACAACAAAAATGTCAAGGTTGCAAAACTAAAACCAAAGTTAGTGTGAACAAGAGCATGCAAAATGAGTGATGATGGTACAATATAATATACAAAAACTAAATGAAGTGATAGGAAAAGACCCCATCCCTTGTCTAACTTATAAGGATCTCTTGATTAGCTAGATAAGAAATGAAAGCACAAGAGTGATAAATTTGATTGAAATATTGACCTATACACAAACTATGTCAAAAGGGACCTTGCAAAACGAAACACTTTCAAAAGATAAACTTTTGAAATTCAAATAACGATAGGAACTCCTTGAGAGCTATGCCAAGAGTGGGTTGGTGACTGGTCTCTTGATGACTTCTCCTCACACTTACTAATCGATCCAAAAATGTTCCCTACAAAACTTCACATGCACATTAGCTCATATGGATTTAAACAATACACAACGGCAATAAAACTTGTATGAAAATAGATAGAGTTGTCTAACCTAGAGCATATCAAATAAACAACTGTAAATGTAAGATAGTTGTACATTCACAACTCTATAAAGCAGATGAGAAAATGGAACAAAATAAAGCATAAGTAGAGAAGTATACCATCATTGAACTAGTACAAAGATACCTAAGTGAGAGCTCAAAGCTCTTATTATATAACAGCTTGGGAGCCAATCCTAAGGAAAATTGTGACAATCCCAAAGCACTTTCATGCAAATTTGAATTTCCCAAGTGGCATCAAGAATCCCTCAAGAAAAATCAAATTCCATGATGAAATGACAATTGTATATAGGTGGGAACCATTGTGGGGACAATTTCCCACAAAAATCTACACCAAATATTCTTCCAAATCCTCCCAAAGGTGCATTAGCTTCACAAATTCGAATTTTCTAGGTAAGCAACTTTCTCGTTTATTGCCAGAAATTCGATTTCCTTGATAACATGTCATTTCCTTGATTTTAGGAGTCCACATTACGTTGGGACTTCACTGTAACTCTATGATTTTCCACCTCATTTTCACATCATTTAGCATTTGTGGATATTTATTTTTCTCCATTTATTTAATTGTCGGCTTAATTTATTGCCACTTTTTCCACTAAACTTAGGAAAAGTGGGGTTTGAGGGTCTAGAACACATTTTTAACCCCTGAAAGTGTGTTTTAGTAGAAAATTGAGGGTGAGAGGTAGAATTTTTAGTACTCATACCGCATACAACTTCTCTAGACATCACTTATTACATTTCATATACAATTTTTATTTCAATTTCTACCCTGCGGGAAATTTAAAAAATTAAAAAATGACCCCTAGACATAATCAAATTCCACAATTTTTTTTTGTGATCCAATATGATATACATTTACCCTAGACACTAAGACTCACCCAAGGCCTCACCATCAAGCCGTACTCCGGCTTTGGGTTATATTTGGAGGAAAAAACTCAATTAATTATTAAGTCATCGTAAGGAGATGAAAATTAACCCAATGAAGAAAACCTCTCAGATTAATACTCACTTGATGATAAGGTCCCAAACTACCCAAGTTTGTTACATGACTCGAATCCTCGTACTAGTATCACTTTTACGTTGTCCTCGCAGGGATTGTGGAATTTGAATTCAACAAAAAGTGATAAGAAAAAGTAGAGTTGAAAAACTCTGCTAGTATGATGCTCTTTGACGGTACAAACAACCTTTGGTACGTCCTTGGGCATGGAGTCTTCAGATAATTCTCAGGTGCCACTCCAGTGGTCAACAACTCCCTTATTAATTCGACCTCCATGCTCTTCCTATATATTTGTGCCTCTCATCCTCACTTGATACACTTGTGCTTGTGAAAGGAGAATTCAAACTTGAGAAAGAAAGCGCTGGAGAGTTTAGAGGAAGATTGAGAGAGAGAGAGTCATGAAGAGCAAGAGCATATCTTGGAGTGTCAAAGTGATTCAGTGTTGGCATCAACTACTGCTATCAGATATATTCTTCAGATTTGGGTGAACTTTTTCATTTTCTCATTCTACTTTGTATCTTTGTTGAACAATTGATTTATAATAGAAAAAGAATATGGTTGTGTTTTCCCCTTGTGGGTTTTGCCCTGGTCATTGACCTGACTTCTTTGTGTTTCATTGAGTTCTTGGTTGGCTTTCATTGTGCATATGCTTTGGCTTATGTTGTATCTACAATTACTGAACTTATTTTGTAGCATAAAGAAGTTTTGGATTTAAGTGATTGTAACAACGTAGAACATTAAAATTTCAACAAGATCCCTTCTTAGTTCGACAATTTTGTTTATCACTTGGAGGATCCTATCATGTCGCAATGAAGATGACAAATCGAAAAGTTTCGAAAGATGCGAATAGATTACAAGACAAAGAAACAAGTGACACACCTTGTCAGCAACAAGCTTTGAGGACAAAGCCTTTTGAAGAGGAAGACAATCTATATATATATATATATATATATATATATATATATATATATATATATATATAATAACAACAATCATAATAATGATTAATTAGTGATGAGTATCGAAGAGGCATGACCATTCATGAAGAGACACCCGCTTAGGTATATAAGCGGGCCCTCATTTGTAACAATGATCATTTCATACTTTTTGTGCATTTCTATATAAATATACTACTTATCCTATAATGGATATTTACATATCTCAGATCTTTCGAGTATTCGGTTGCGTATAACAAATACAAACAATCATAAGCACTCATTTGCAAAAATGATTAAAGTACCTTTTGATCAGAGGCCCACCTTTGTCCATGTGCTCTTGCCGGTGGGTGAGAAGACATATGACTGATGCAAGTGGCGGAGATAAAATGGCACGTGATAACCTAGTGGTGGTTGTCAGGGGTTGTTGGCTGGATGCGAAATGTAGGAGAAAAATTTTCTCCTATGGGGTTTTCACTTTTGTTGGGTAACAGGGACCATGTAGAACACTGCATCCTAGTGACAACAACATCATACATTAACACACCAAGTCACTAGGAAACATCAACAACATCATGAAACATTTACCTTCTAACATCATCATCCAAACCCTTGGGGGCCTAGAACCATCATCATTATCGAGTATAAGCATATACATGAAACCAACATAATGAGATAGTATGTTTCACATCTATCAAAAGTGCAAACAAGGGGAGATCACGTTTCAACAAGGCAAGCACGTGTGAAGACCACCAAGAAGCGAGCGCAATCATCCAACCAAGAATAAGTGAGCCTCCACGAAGCCAAAGATCTCCCAGGAACCAGCAGCAAATCTCCACAATGTAATGAAAATCACAAAGTGGAACCTCATAAAATATGAGATTTAACAGGTAGTTTATTTAATCTTAGTAGAGGGATTATGCTAGAGAGTGAACTAGGGTAGCAGAGTGATTTTGCTATTGTGTGATAGTATGTTTTAGGAGTGAAAGTTTGTGTGTAATGCCAATCTATGTAATTTTTGTATTCCATAGATAATAGCAAAGAATGTGATTACTGCTAGAGATATCTATTATGATGTCCTGAGTTTCCAGTTTGCTGTTTATGTAGATCTAACCTTTAGGTTTCCGCTGGTGTGATCTAACCTTGTGATATGCAGTGTCTACACACTTGAGTTTTCCTTACAGTGTTTTGTTTAAGCAGATCTACTGTTTTATAGGTGTTTTCCCATTTTGCATTGTTAGCTGTAGGAATTGGTTCTTTGAATGCAGTTGATCAATGTTGCAAATATGGCATCGAGGCTCTGAAAAGAAACTTATCAGAAATATAAGGGAAAATATCAGAAAATATCGGCAAAAATGAACTTGAATTGGAGTAACTTGGAAAATATCAGACAAATTGACAACCTAAACAACTTGGGAGAGATTGGAAATATCAGGAGAAATCAGGGATATTTGCAACACTGTACTTTTAATTATCATGAGATGAAAATTTCAACACCAGCCTCTCTCGTTTAAATGCTATTCAGCACTGTTTCTACATGAGCTAATCTCTAATATTTTTAGAGGAAATGTTGGGCCTGATGTGATGGACTTGAAAACAACAGCTAATACCTCCATTTAATTCTTTTATTAGCACACTCAAATAAATTTGTTGCAAAAAGAATAATCCTTCGTTGAAGGTCAGATCTACTCCATTCCTTCTAAATCCTATCACTGATAAATTATTAAATTGTATAAATGATATATTTCCAAGGCAGTTTCATTGATAAGACATATAGAGACATTCCTTATAATTGAAGTAACATTGCCATTAAGTAACATTGCCATTTTAACTCAATATAAATTAGGCATTTTGGTATGAAAGTAGTATTTTTGAAGTGGTTCTTTGTTATTTGCTGGAAATTATGTTTGCCTGTAAATACTGTGCATATAATATGGAATCATTTCCATAGTTCTACTGTTATTTTGACCTTCACATTGTATATTATATGTGCATGCAGCGTGCAGAAACAGCCTTGCTGAGCAAAATAGAAAACCCGATTATTCATAGAGTTCGGGATGTGGCTCCAAATAAGGTAAAACTTAAGTTGTTGATTCTGAACATGAAATGGCTCTTTCTTAACAAACAGACACTCCCTGCGAACATGTGAACAAAATTTGTTTGATATAGAATTATTCCAACTCTTTTATCTAAGACGTTGAATCAACCGTTAGATTCTTTAGTTATAATATATATTACTTCCACATTAAGCAACTTTTATCTGTTCAGTGTTACTCACCCCCAGTAACCCAGAAAATTTTGGCCCCGTACAACAATTTCCCTAGAAACTGCGAATCACAGAGAGAGATTCCTTCACATGTGCGAGTTGCTAGAGAAAGAGAGAGGAGAGAGAAAACTTGGCCTTCTTCATTTTCCTTCTTTGTCCTACTTGCCCTTCGCTCACTGGCCCAGAAACTGTCTTGAGAGAGGAATGCGAATTGCCCAAATGAGGAGTTCGATCTGTCTTTATATAGTGGTTTGTCTAGGGTGAATGGATGTGTCTCTTGGCCAGGGCCGACTTGACTTGGAAGGAAGCCGATTTGTCACTTTTGGAGCCAAAAATTTCATTTTAAAAATTCAAATTTACATCTTTTAAAAGTTGCCATGGAACTTTGACTCAAATTAAATTTTCTTTTTATTCAAGCATTTATAAATATGCTTTACAATGATAAATATCATTACATCAAGTGATCGAAAGTACATTATGAAGACCGAACATAGTTACAAATTCAACAATATTTAATTGATGTGAATTGACACATAACGTAGTTTCACTTTTTTTGGTGGTCTTAAAAGGGCACCAAGCATTCTGTGATAGACTAGTCATATTAGGCCTCGGTACTGGGTGGCTTCCAATTAAAATTAGAACCCCTGATTTGCTGGTAATGTTTAGATGCAACCTTAAGTGTAGGCATAGCCTAGATTTTCTAAAGGGTCTTAAATTTTCAAATTCGTGGAAAACAATTACAATGATGAGGATCCATGAAAATCAAATATGGTTATTCAGTTCATGGATTTGTTGGTGCATACAATTATTCATCTACTTGTTATTTCATGTAAATTTGTTGTACTAACTAACATATGATTTCCGTAAATAGTTTCCTTACCTATATAGTTGCAATTACTGATTCGTAGAAGGTTGTTTATCATGAAATTTACTTCAGGTTTAATACTAATTTACGATATCTATCCTTTTGTATGACAAATGACATTTAGGTCAACATATTGAACATAAATCTCCTTGTTTATGTTCTCTCTTTTGGAATAATTCAGAATAGAGTCTAGATAATACTGTCAAAGTCGAAGTTGGCAATTAATAAGTGGTACTTAATGCTTCAAATGAAGTCATTATGAGAAGGTGATGATGTGCAGCCTATTATTTGTGCCAAATGCCCAAGTCTGTCACTGTTGTAGTTAGTGATTATTATAAGTGAAGTTGATATGTTTTTCTCTTTTTTGGAATAATTCAGAAAATTCAGAATAGCATCTAGATAATATTGTCAAAGTATAAGTTTGAAAATAATAAGTGGTAGGTAATGCTTAATGCTAAGTGAAATCATTATAAGAAGGTGATGATGTACAGCCTTTTAATTGTGTCATATTCCCAAGTCATCATTGATCTAGTGGTGATTATTAAAGTGAAGTTGATACGGTTATGGAGAAGTGTGCAATATTAAATGAGTAGTTATGGGAAAATTAATTTGTCATTGTGGGATTTTTAAAGCGTTAGCTGTGAATTTGTGATAAGGGAGTTTAAAACCTGTCCTGTGGTCAGTTTAAGATTCTCACTGAAGTATTGAAGTAAATATGGCATAAATATTATTAAAATGCAATTTTCAATTTATGTTGGAAATTTGCTCGACTCTATGTCATCATTTTTCATTAGGCTAGGACCTGACTATCCTTATGTTTTTTTTTTCAAAGATTTATGAAGTGCGCAAAGACCTATTAAATAGATTTAATAACAGTACTAACATTGTTGTTTCATCTCGGGTCTGTATGGATTATTTTTAAATTTTAATATTAACATTTTGTTACACCTGTGTGGCTTTGATATATTATCTTACCTGAACTTTGCAGGCGATGCTATGTTTAAGTTTTAGGCTACCAGAAACTGCTGCATTTAAAGATGACAAAATATCTACAAATTTTGAATGCCAAGATGATGAAGTTAGAAACATCAATTCAGAAGGTCTTCTAAAGCGACCACGGACAGATATGGGGCTGGTTTCCACGAGCAATCCAGTATAAGTGAGATCAATTTTGTTTAGTCACATTAAATTGTTCATCAGTTTAATTGTGTAATAACTGGGTTCTGCTCAAGCTTGAGCCTTTTTAGAGTGTAACATTTCTGTTTATCATGCTCTTCCTGATTTATGGGCATCCTGGTTTTGTGCTGGTGGACCTGCTTTTTAAAAGCTGGATCTACTTCCAATTTTGATTCATCTCTGTAGCCCATTAAACTCAAATGGGATCAAGGAACGAGGAGCCCAATAGTTTTAATTGCATGTTTTCTAATTTATGCTCGAGTTACATTCAGTACATTCCATTAATGCTTTTGTTTTATACAGTAGAATGGGCCTGAGTTTCCTAGCATGTTGTTTGTCATTCTCTTTTTATTGAAATAACTCGCAAGGCTTAGAAGTATATCAATGTCAATGGACAAAGAAGCCACTTTGCAGCATCTCCACTATGAGGAACCAGTAGCACAAAAATTGGAAGCATCTTGACAGCCACAAGACAAGCATGCTGCAATATCAAAACACTGTATCCTGTAGATGCCAAGCACCTGATGTTACCACTTACCAGGCTTGCATTCCAAAACCTACGGAGCATGCGGGGTCTTTTGTTGGTCTTGCTATGATAGGACCAAATGGTTATGGCTGGTTGCTACTATATGGAAATTATACTTCAAGACCTTAGTTAGACTTGGACTTCGATGGATGTATGGTTGTCATACCCATTTTAGCCATGTTTTATAGGGAAATAATTACAAAAGAACACGTGGAGAAAAATACTGTCATTTCTCCAAAGTGTTAGCTCGATGCTCTATGCTAAGACGTTACAAGTTAATTCCTCCTAGATAAATAAGAACTGAGTTTACTGGTAAGTTGGTGAGTAAAATTTCGGATTCCCAACCCCTTGTATATCTAGATATTTCTCAGTACATGTTCCTGTGTTCAAAATTTTAGGTTTGCATGTAGCTACAACCTAGAGAAATTCTATCATCCAATAGAGTTGCATAGATTGCAACTCAAACTATTAGATCATAGTAGTCGATAGATTTGTAATCCATGAATCCATGTGGTTTTTATTGAATTAATACATGTTAAAATCTGAAAGTTCTATGCAGAAATTTAAAAATTCTTTGCAGAAACTTGAATGTTCTATGCAGAAAACTGAATAACTGAATGGAACTGAATGTACTTTGCAGAAAGCTTAATGTACTTTGCAGAAAACTGATTGTACTTTGCAGAAAACTGAATGTACTATGTTGTCACAAATACTTAGTTTGCAAATTTCTTCTTCACAACTTTTCAGATCAACAATTGTAGATAGAACATAATCTTAAGGATCCTATGAAGACAACTAAGCACAAATATGAGACAATGGGAGTTAGGTCCAATGACCATGGCAAAACCCACAAGGGGAAAACCCAAATGATTTTTCTTCTATCAGATTTCTTCAATTGTTTAGAAGAGTACAAAGAGAGAGAGAATGAGAATGAATGAAGTCACCAATGTTTGATCAACTTGTAGTTGAAGTGCTCTTTCTTTTTGCTTGAAAATATCCTCATTTTCTTGATTAGATATTTTCCTATAAACTTGCTCCAACTCTTCCTTTGCTCTTACTCTTCACTTGCTCTCATACTTCTCTTGCATACATTCAACTCTAGCTCTCCTTCTTCACAATGAACATATTACACTCAACTCTCACTTGCTCTTGCTTAAATAGATGAGAAAGGAGAGGAGCTACAAAATGAATTCATTCCTTGAGCCAATAGTAAGAGAATTGAATTCCATGAGGGAGGAGTTACTTGAGGAGAAGTGTAACTCATTCCAAGAATAAAGAGGGAGGTACATTTGTCTTCAAGAGTTACAATTCGAATTAGGGAGAGAGAGTTACACTTAGATATGAAAAAATATTTGGTGAGAGTTACAAATCAAATTGAATGAAGGAGTTGCAAGTGCATTTAATAAGTTACATTTTTGCCATACATTGAATTAGTGAGGGAGATTTACATTCTCTTAAGTGTGGAGTTACTATTTTATTCCAAGAGAGAGGTTCAATTTTCCAAGTAATAGATTCTCAATTTAATTTACTTATTTCATGAAAGAATTCGTTTTTATTAATCCATTAAAGGTGACTGACTTTAGACTATTTTATAAATAATAGTATAATAATAATAATATTAGTAAGGATTAAAATATTAGTTATGGACTTGTATAATCATGATTGATTTGATTTTAACGTGGATTCCATATGTCGAGATCATCCTTGATCATTTAGACATGACTTTTTATTTTTGGGAAGTCACTTCCAAATTGAGATGTGACTTACTATTTTTGGAAAGTCATATTAGAATTGTTAGAAATGAAATTTTATTGTAGGTAGTTCAAACAAAACTGAAATATAGGATTTCTTCTAGGAGAAATTCATCCTTGAGCTGTAAAATTTTAACACTCCCTCTAAGCTAGAGAGGAATTTATTTTTGCATCAAAGATCTTTGCTTCGTCTGATCTCTTTCATTCATCTCAATTCAACTCTGCGCTCTAACATCTGTAACAATGAAGTCACAATCTAAAGAAGAATCATCCACTTGACACAAATTTGGAAAGGAAAGAACCATCACATGTCACATAGTCAAGGATTATACTCAACCAATTTTCATCTCAAAAATTAGGTGATAGAACACAAACATCACATAGGCAAGACTCAAACAAGTCACACAGACAAGAATCAAACATAACCAAGTGTCAGGTGGTTGAGCACATGCATCCTAGACAAGTCTCACTACACCTATTGGCCAGATAGGTGGCCCTTCCCACATCCCAGACTGTGGGTCGGATGCATACTGAGGCCTACTCTTGTGGCACACACTACACAAGAGGTCCTTCATCCTTAGAAGCTTTTCGGCATCACTCCCAAATCTTGTGAGCTCTGACAAGGGGGAAAGGCAGCTCAGTGTTCTCAAAAAGTTGTGACCACCTCCTGGATGGTTCACGTCCATAAGTCCAAGCTGCTCTCTAAAAACCAAGAACTTCTCTTTCGGTAAAGGCTTGGTAAGAATGTCAACTATCTAATCATTAGTGGAGATGTGATGGAGCATCAATGTTCCTCTTTGCACCATATCCCAGATATAGTGATACTTGATCTCAATATGCTTGGACTTGTCATGAAACACAAGATTTTCTATAAGACGAATCTCACTCTTATTGTCACAATATATAACTGTTGTGTCTGGAACTTGCTCAAATAGTTCCCCAAAAAGATTTCTCAGCCAAACTGCCTCATAGCTAACCATGCTAGCAACAATGTACTCAACTTTCGCTGTACTTAGTGAAACCGACTTCTGCTTTCTACTCATTCAAGAGATCATGACAGATCCCAAGCTAAAACAACACCCATAAGTGCTCTTTCTATCAATAGAATTACATGCCTAATCATCATCAATATATCCATGAAGTCTTACATTTTTAGCAGTATATTTCAATCCTAGATTTATAGTTCCATGCAAGTATCTGAGTACATGTTTTGTAACAATCCAGTGGGCATGAAAGGGATCAATCATATGTTGACTAAGTGTTTACAACAAATCATATATCAAGCCTTGTGTTTACCAAAAACATCAAAGCACCAATGAGCTATCTATACTCTGTGGGATTTTCTACACTAGGTCCTGCAGCTTTGCCACATAATTTCTTAAAGTTCATTTCCATAGGAATATGCATGGACTTACATTCTACAGTAGCAAATCTTTCAATAATCTTAACAACATATTTTCCTTGAAAAAGATAAATTTCACCAGGCCTTTGCCAAACCTCTAGACCCATAAAGTAATGCATCAAACCAAGGTCTTTCATTTCAAATTCAGAAGCTACTCCCTCTTAGACCAGAGGATAAGAGGTTCTCCTCCTGTCAAGAATAAATCGTCGACATACAATACCAAAATCAAAGGTATACCTTGGATCGTCTTGAAGTAAAGGTTTGGGTCTGCACTACTTCTTGTGAAACCAAGCTGTATCAGGTAGTTATCACTGCCAGCATACCAAGCTCTTGGAGCTTGCTTCAACCCATATAAGGCTTTCTTCAATCTGCATACATGAGTTTCCATGTCATGCTCTTTAAAGCCTTGTGGTTGTTCCACAAATACCTCTTCCTTAAGGAAGCCATGCAAGAAAGCAATTTTCACATCCATTTGGTAAAGAGTCCATCCCTGGCTAGCAGCTAAGGCAACAACAAATCGAATAGTAATATATCGAGCTATAGGTGCAAAAATCGCATCATAATCTATTCCCTCGTTCTGAGAGAATTCTCTAGCTACAAATCTAGCCTTATATTTTTCAATACTACCATATGCACCATGTTTAATCTTAAACAACCATTTGGAAGTAACAACAGATTTACCTTGAGGTCTAGGAACCACTTCCCAGACATCATTTTGAATGATGGGATTGTATTCTTCAGTCATGGCATCTTTCCAAACCTTCTCTTTGTGAAAACTTCTGAATATTAGTTATGCAGAAACCCTACTGTTAAATCTAGTTATACTTATACTTAATCAAGTTATTAATCTGAAATTTCAGCGTTAACATCGAAGTAAACACATTAACAGTCTTCACAGATACATATCTAAACTGAATACATGCACATAGACAAAGTGATAAGATTTTCTAGACAACTGTCCCCAGAAAAACCCAATGTGGGAAAACCGATCTTCTGGCTACTAGAGGGTTTATATTGTTAAGTAGATTCTAAGTATAGCAAATCTAGGCACCTTGCCGGTTAGCTCGATAAAGAAATACAAAAATCTGTAGCAATACCTCTATTCTGGAGACAAAGAAACTGACAAATTCACACCCACAAACGAGATTTACAAAACTCAGCATTTTTATGTCTTCAAAAGCCCCAACGCTTCTTTGAAGCCTTCTGCGTCAGCTCTACCAGCTTATGTGTGCCCTTGCACTGCTTAGGAGAGTTCTACGTAACCCCAAACTGGGTGACACAGTCCCCGTGCTGCTCTAGTTGGGCTTGCGTATTGAGTGCAGTCTCCCCATCACTTCATCCTCCACTTTCACTCCCATGGCAGTCAACTGATGCCTGATCACTTGTAATCTGAAAAGGAAGGGTTCGATCTCTTCTCATTTGGCCATCATGAATAACCTCATCTAGTTTTCCAAAAACATTCTCCTATGGACAGATCTTCCTTCATGTAGTGAGGTTAGGGCCACCTACATATCATGAGTCGTCGTCTTATCGGCTATGTGAGACACTACATGATCTTTGACACCGTCCATGATGAAGCATTTGGCATGTGTCGATGTTATGTAGGTAAATCCTTTCTGCGGACAGAGACGATCCCTCTAGCCCTAGGGTGGGTCTAGTAACAAAGAATCATGCTAAGGTGTAGGTTCCTAGATATTCGAATGAAAGAGGATGCGACAAGATAGCCTACTTGTGGCCCAATGTTGTTGTCGACAATCGTAGTGGTGATGAGAACTGCTCGCTCCTGATGCGACAAGTCACAATCCCTTTGCTTATCACGCTTGGACACCTGCACGAAGATCAGAAAACAAAAACCATATCCCACATACTAATTTCATCCAAAATCTACTAATCAGTCAGAGAAGACTAGCATATTGAATTCGATAAAGATAAAATGCAAGACGAGAACCAGACAATAGTCACTTGTATTAATAGGTAAAAAGAAGAGATACAACCATGCTCTGACATTGCGGTCTCCTCCAGCGGGGCTCGAGTGAAGCACGTCTCAAAGCTCGTCGGGGAATTCGGACGGGATAAGGGATCTCTCAATGGATTTCTCCTTGTTCTACCTTCTCAATAACTCGGTTATTCAACTATAGCTTAGTTTCTCAAGTTCAACACTTCAGCTGTATAATTCTCTTTGTTAAGCTTCATCGACTGCTAGTTCAACTAGTTCTCATAAAGAGAGAAGGCTTGTTTATATAGAGGCAAAAGAGGAGGTTGGGATTCCTACAAATGTGGAAGGGAGGCCTATCCTTTAGGAGTGTTCCAAGGGAGGTGGAAACTATTAGCTAAAGGAGGAGGCCCGTGGTTGTTTCAGTTCAACCACTCCCAATGACTCATCCCCGAGGTGGTTGGAATGGAACCTCCGCCTTTATTTTTAAAAAACATTTCGTAAATAGCTTGGCACGGGCATTACACTGAGACAGAGCGCCAAGTGGTGCGGGCTTAGTGTAAAATTCCTAGGTCAGTGTGAGGAGGTAAAGGACTACTCGCGCCAAGGCAAAAATAGGGATTTTTACAGTTCTGCTAAGAGAAATGTCAACAAGAAGAATGTTCCCTTCATCAAAAGGGGTGCAAAGATGTAATTTGCAAAGCATGACACTGTGCATTGGTCACAAAAACGACCCTCCAATGTGCGAGTTGGGGATTGCAGGGACAGTGACAGTGACAAAATGCTGTGTAACAGATGCCCCCTAAAACACGAGGTCTGAGGGAGAGGGAGGGGCGAAATGCTTTATGAGAACGCGTTCGAACCAAACACCGCTGTTGGAAAACCTGCAATTACAAATACAACTGATATCTCTGATACATGAACATGTGGCATGGGTGCAACCATTCATAATAGAGTATAAAAACTGGGATCTAGGTATGGACGCAACCATCCAGTAGTAAAGATCAACAAATAGACTCAGGTATGGTCGCAACCATCCAATCAAAGAGTCATGCAATAAGTCATGATAATCCACAACAAACCCGCAGCCTGGATCTTATCAGACAAAATTCAAGGTCTTGCACTCCATCTCGACCCGAACAAGTGCAATTTCTACCATGCAAATGTATGAGCTAAAGTCGAACATGCAAGAAAATCGCCTGATTACCAACCAATGATGAAGGTTGTTAACAAACGTGAGAAAAACCACCAATAATAACAATGGCTCTCAACGTACACAAGGTACAATCCACGGAATGTGAACAGTGATCTGGCATCGAACACCCGCGAAGTCAGTCGATCGAAGGCCAATGATGTGGACCTTGCGTCGAATGCGAAGAACCTGCCATTAAGGCATGCAGGCTCCAAGGTATCAGAAGGGAGTCTCTAGATCAGATTCTTGGATAATGAGCTGAAGTCGACAGGAAGTGACCTGGTTGAAGGAGGGTCATAATGTTTCCCACATCATCGACACGAGACAAAGGAATATGATGTTTGTGAATCAAGACCAACAGAGAATCAAAGGGAGGTTGAAAAACTGCAGAGGCGAACTTCTCTTGAACATATCAGCGACACGACACTGGATTTGGCAGTATTTGACATCAAAGGATTTGAGGTCATGATGACATGGCAAAGAGAAAATGAGAGGTCAAAAAGATTACCCAAACCCATGGAGGCAAAAATGACGAAATGAGATGTCCCCAACCTGACACGAATGTAGACAAGTGCCATATTCAAGAGCAACATACTGCCAACACAACTAAAATCTGGTTCCATTTTCCCACAACATTTTTGGCGAGTACCCCAATTATTTTTGAAAACAAGCTTGAAGGGGATAACATATGTTTGCACTATAAGTTTGCCCTTCGGACAAATCCATCCTAGTACATTTTATGAGCCCTAGGAAGGAGGAACTCGAATAACGTCATGGTGACGAAGTCCGATGTCATCAGGGTTTAACGAGTCTGACAAAGGGAGAACTTGACATCTTTTCATGTTTTAGAGAGTTTGAAAAGAAGGCAGAAAAGAAAACTCTAGCAGTCCCTTTTCGTAGGTAGTCTCACAGATCCAAAAAGGTAGAAATCTGTGTCTGAGAGAACCTCTTAGTCGCGATAGGCTAAGGTATTCCTTTTTCGTAAATAATCCATTCCAGCCCGAAAAATGGGTAAACGTATATTGGGTAGATATTGTTTCACAGCCATTTAACGAGTTCAAAACGACAAACATCTCGACAATCTTTTCCTTTTTAGAGAGTCAGAAAGAGCTGAAAGATGATTCCAGTAGTGACTTTTTCGTGTTTTTACCGAGTCCGAAAAAGTATAAAATATAACTCGTCACTTCATCCTTGTCGCATAAAAAATTTGTTGCTGCACAAGAGACATGTATAAAACCCATTTTTTGAAAATAATATCATAAAATAATCGAAAAATATGCCTCGAAACCTAATTAAGGTTGTAAAAAGTTATAAAATGCCAAAAATAGTAAAAAATAATTACTTTTCACTTTTTACCTCTTGTGGAGCAGTTTTTACCCATTTTACTGTGCAATCTTGCGGCGACGATAGCGGTCAATTCAGTACATCAATCGCAATTCTGTTAACTCCAGGTAAGAGCTGAGATCCCTCTTGTCATTTTAAGCTATTCCTTTTTTCCTGCATTTGTCAATTTTGAATTTGGGGGCAGAAATTGTAAAATCTAGGGCTGTGCAGTCGACGCAGGTTTCGGGCACGGAGTCGTGCCGACTGCCCTATTTTTAAGATTAGGGTGCGCCCATTGGCACGACTATTTAAGAAACAGTCGCGCCAACGACGCAACGCAATTTCAAGCAATAATACTTATCAAATGTCCCAATTTTTTACAAATTCAAGGATAAATATTGACTAATATCACTTATATGTGTGTGTTTGCAGGTAGAACAGAGCAAAAATGGTTATTGAATGAAAGAATGGGAACATAGTGAGTAAGATGAATTAGCCATGGAAAATGAGGGAGTTATGGAAGCCTTCAGGAACTGTGGTTTGAAAAAATTCTTTCTCACACCATGTCTCCGAGCCCAACCTAAATTGCTACAATATCTTATTAGTATATGGGACGAAGATCAAAAGAAGTTCATCCTACGAGATTAGGAACTTGAGATTGATGTTTCCGACGTATACTTCATCACAGGATTATCACGGAGAGGTGCAGCACCACTCCTAACCGGCACTCGGCCCTGCATGGAAAACATGTCCATGGTGATAGACAGGGTATGTCGAGGAGTGCGGAAAGGAACCGGTAGTGGGAAAGTTGATATACAAACAATCCCAGATTTGACACTACGCGTGGTATTGCATACCATCACACGTGCTGCGGGATCACAAGCATCGCACGAAGCAACAAAGACACAGTTGCTTCTTGCTGTGGATTGCATGGCTCCGACCCCCTTTAACTGGGCAGAGGCGACGACCATAAACATGAAGCGCCAATTAACCAAATGCAAGAAGACCAAACTGAAACAATTTGGTTATGGATCCATCCTGGTATCGTTCTTCTTGGAACGATTACCAATTTTTCAGTGACGGGGGATTATAGTTCCGAATCCACCAGCGAGAGAACCTCGGATGGCTCGATGGGCAACACTGATGCCAAGGGCAGGGGCGGCCAACAGATGTCTTGGAGGCTGGAATTTTTTGATTGGTTCCGTCGACAACTGATTGTCGTGGAGGATTGGCCCTACTCTGGCACAGACTTCACTGGCGATCCGGACCTCCCACTCCCGGAGGGAGAAGATTGGGATGAAGATTTGGGTAAGACTCAATTTTTGAATTTTATTAATATTATGATTTTTTTGTTTATGTATGTTCTGACATTAAATCCATGTGAGGCAGATGTTGGCCCAGAGAGACCTGCCTGCATGTCACTAATAGCGAGGCGAATCCCTCGCAATTTCGACCCTCAAGGTGAGGGCAGCGAGGAAGATGAGATAGTGCACAACCTGGAGGGGATCACCCGAGGAGTCCCAGATTATGCACATTTTGATGATGTTCCTTGCGCTTATCAGAGACACACTGTAGGGGTGCCCAGCCAAATCCATTGCTTGCTGAGGCGGCTAGTACGGGCGGTGACATGTTATCACGAGCATCATGCTGGTTAGACACCTAGGTTTATTTTATTTGCATATTTTACGAGACATGGTGTCTCAGAATGTAACATAAACATACACATATTTTTTTGACGTTATGATGCACACAGTTGCAAACATGCGATATATATATATATATACATCTATTTCCTTACATGGATCTTTTTGCATATGATGGTGCTTTTACAAATTATGCAAATGTCTATCTAATACAATGTTAGCCACTGTATCAGTTAACGTGTTCATTCGCCTAGGAATATGTTGATAAGTAATGAAATCAAAGTGTCTTTCCAACAAACGAATACGTAAATACAATCTCAGAATGTGCGGATTTCTAACCAAATAATGATTATTGAGTTGTAGAACAACAAGCTGTGAATCTAGATTTACAAGCAATGCGTGTATGCCAAGGTTAATTGCCTCGATTAATAGCTCAATGACAGCGCTATATTCAGCGACATTGTTTGTAGTTCGTCCTAGACAAATACCTTGCAGGTCTATCAACTCACCAGCAGGATTATAAATTACCCAGGCTACCGAAGACAAATTCCTGGTACTGCGGGAAGCGCCATCTGTGAAACCGACATAAGGGGTAATAGACATCTGCACGATAAGCAAGACCCAATAAGCAAGAACATGCTCACAAAGCTCACCAAACCCAAAAACATGTACAAAAATGAAAATAACACCTATGTACACCTGATATGCACAAATGACTCATGCATAATATTTTTTGAGATACAACCCATTTCTGGGCTGTTCAAGAGGATGGTCTTCGTAGTCAATTAGCTCATAGGCCCCATTTTGCAACACACGTTTAATGATGTAGGACCCATGCCACATAGGTTGAAATTTACCTGCCCCTAGCTTATCATGAGCTTGGTCATATAGGAGGACAAGATCTCCTTCAACGAAAAAACGAGGGGAAACGGATTGATCAAAATGAGCTTTGACTCGCTTCTTTTGTGCCTTGATGACCAAAGCAGCTAAGCGATGAGTTTCATCTAACCTCTCTAAGTAAAGGAGACATTCTTCTTCCGTCGAAGTATTAGGCAATAATTCCATCGCTAACTTGAGCGAAGGTATTTCACATTCAATCAGGGGAGTAGCTTCTAGACCGTAAACCAACTGAAAAGGGGTGAATCCGGTCGCACTCTTCACTGAGGTTCGGTATGCCCAAAGAGCCGAAAATAACATGAGATGCCAGTTTGATTTATGGATCCCAATCGTACGCTGAACCATTGTGACAAGAAATTTGTTCACAACTTCAACCTGGCCATTGGCTTGAGGGTAGTACGACGTTGAGCTGTCGTGACGCAGACCCAACTTAGAAGTCAACTCTGCTACCATATAATGCCGAAAATGGGAACCATGATCGTTAACGATGGCTTGAGGGACACCAAACCTAGCAATAATATGATTGAATATGAACTGAGCGGCTATCTTACCGTCAGCGGCAAGTGTAGGCATTGCTTCGGCCCATTTGGTGAAGTAGCCCACGGCTACGATGATATAAGCATGCCCCCCAGTCGAGTGAGGGTTACACGTCATAAAATCGATGCCCCATTTGGCAAAGGGACCAACGGTAATGACAGGGTCAAGGGGAACAAGTAGCGCACGCATCTTGCGTTGATAAATTTGGCAATCATGGCATTTACGAACTGCGACAATACAATCTTTGAAAATGGAAAGCCAAAAATACCCGGCACGAAGTATCTTTTGTGCATTAGCATAACCAGACATGTGACCACCACAGGCGCCATTGTGACAATCATTCAACACTTTCTCAACTTCCTCAAGGGTCAAACATCGGCGAAGTATGGAATCAACTCCAACGCGATAGAGCGTATCTCCGACTATGCGATAAGGTTGTGAGTGATGCCGGATACGACGGCGGGCATCCTTTGTCAACTCAGACTGGAATGTGGAAGTCTGGAGATATACGATGATATCACTGTACTAGGGATAGAGGGTGCTAATCAAGAAAAGTGTATCGTTTGGAATATGGTCCTCAAAACGAGATGGGGCAGAGTCAGAAGGAAGGGAACAAATCAAATCAGCAAAAACGAATGATTTCTTGGATTTGGCAGCAGTAAATTCCAAATCGAACTCCTGGAGGATAACGATCCACTTCGAGTATTTCCCCCCCAACAATTGTCGAGACAAAATATAGGTCATGGGGTTGCAATCGGAAATCACAGTCACCGTATGCAAAAGGATATAATGACAAAAGCACTGGATGGCCTGGCAGCGAGTGCTAATTTCTCGACATGAGCATAACGCGTTTCAGGATCGAGAAGGTTACGAGACAAGTAATAAATGACATGTTCGTGACCGTCATCATCGTCTTGAACCAAAACCATGGAAATGGTACTAAAAGTGGCAGCTAAGTAGAGGGAAAAATCACGATGATAATTTGGAGGACGTAACAAAGAAGCGTTGACCAACCATGTCTTGAGTGTATCAAAAGATTGTTGAGCAATCTCATCCCAACAGAAAGGGATGTCCTGTTTCAAAAGTCGTGTGTATCCTTTAGCTACTTCGACATAGTTCGGTATAAAACGACGTAGAAAATTGGCCTTACCTTACAGACTCTGTAACTGATGTAATGAGGATGAAGAGGGGAGATTAACAATAGCCTCAATCTTAAGTGGATCGAGGCGAATTCCGTCTTTAGATACGATAAACCCTAAAAGTATACCAGAATCAATGTAGAAGACACACTTATGTGGATTAAGCCGAATGTTGTAGTGTCGACAACGAAGAAAGATCTGACGAAGATGGTCCGGATGGTCCCTACGCTTAGCTGAATGAGCCGGAAGGTCATCCAGGTAAGGTTGAACGATGTGAGGAATGTCATGAAAAGCATAGGACATCGCTCGCTGGAAAGTGGCCCCAGCATTCTTTAAGCCAAAAGGGAGTTTCTTGTATGCGAAGGGTACCCCAAGGACAGATAAAAGCCGTCTTATGTTGATCAGCCGGGAGAATGTTAATCTGATTATACCCAGAAAAGCCGTCCATAAGGGAAAAAATCTCACTCCCGGCACAGTCGTCAATGATTTGATCAATGAAGGGAGTGGGATAATTATCCTTAGGACAGGCCTGATTTATGTCACGGTAATTAACACAGACACGGATAGTTCCTTGTTTCTTATCGACAAGAACGATGTTCGAAACCCAATCTATCAAGCGAATTGGATAAATGAAACCAGCTTTGAGAAGTTTTTCAACTTCACTTTTAATGGCTGCAGCCTTTCTAGGGTGCACCGGACGAAGACGCTGACGAATAGGCTTCGAACCAGGATAGGTAGGGATTTCATGCACCACTATACTAGGATCATTGCCGAGCATTTCTTCGTAGGACCATGTGAAAACATCACGAAATTCACGGAAAAGGCTAGTGTAAAATTGGACTTCGTCTGAAGAACAAGTGACTCCCACATGGATGTTCTCGACGATTCCCGATTTCACGGAAATGTTAATAGGCATCGTCTGTGTGATATTGCTCAAGTTACCTTTTGTAAAGACTTCATGTGTTAGAATTGGCGTTTGAAGCGGAGGAGAAGGGACTTGAGACGCAAAACGCTCAAGACATGTAGACATAGCCCCGAGGCCAGGCATAAACGAAGAACGATGATGACCATCGTCCCACGACAAGTCTTCGAGAGACATGGTTTCCACGATAGCTTCGTCGGAAGGAAACACTTATTTCAAAGGATCAAGCGAGTCTGAATCGCCGAGCCAGGGGGATTGAGGATACACGTCAAGAGACAAGCTCAAAGGAGCACTATCAGAAGGTGAAGTATCTGATGCAACAATGAGTTCACAATTATCGATTTTAATCAGACTGAAAGGCATCGAATCTCCATATGAATCGACCTGTTCAGGCGAAGGAATAATCCACGGGTCATCCGATCGAGAGATCATATTAATTTGAACAGTCTTTGGTGGTGAAAGGGGAAAAATACCCATGAGGGCTGAATCCTTGAAGAGACCTGGCCCAACGCTCTCGAAGGGAGAAGGAACCTTATCCACATACTGAGCGTTGTTCTCGAAATAAGAGGTGAAGAAAGACAATTGATCGACAGTAACTATCTTGCTCTCGTGTGGAAATTTCAAACACGAAAGAGAGTGGATGGAACGCAAAGCATAGCGTGAGTACAACTGCGACAGAGTAGAAGATTGTAATTGAGCTTAGCATCAACGACTTCTACTTCAACATTGACCGTCTTCCCTTTCAATGTAATCAGAAAACTTGCGAGAACTCCCAAAGGTTTTGATTCCCTGCCATCAAATGCTTCAAGGGCATTTGGTTAGGAATTCAGGGCTGGAGAACCAATGGCCTTCTAGCACGAAGCGGACATGACGCAGGTTGATGCACCTTTGTCCACAACGGCTCGATGGATGTCGAGACCATTAACAACGACTTGTATAATGAAAGCAATCTGATGCGGAAGTCATGGGATCAACCCCGCCGATCGTAGATAATAAGCTTTCCATTGAGATGGACAACTCTAGAGTACTTCGAACGCGGACATTGTGGATGGCACCTGTGCTAAATCCTCAACAATACTGTAATGTTGAGCAGCACGAGCGTTGGGATTATAAGAATATTTCCGGAGAACACCTTTGGAAGGTGGTCGCACAACAGGTTCAGCACTGGGCCTTTCAATCTCAAGAGGGCCAGAAACAGGTGGAGGAGGAGGACCATCAGTGATCTCCTTCCTCGTTGCCTAGTGCAACCTTGCATAATCTTTCGACCGAGTAGCAATGGAAACAAATGCAGAACCGTTCATTATGAACACTTGAGAGCCAGATGGAACAGATGATTGAGGTTGCTCGACCATCTGGGTCTACTGAGATGGAAAAGGTTCTTTAAGAACAGCAGGAGTACCCTGATTGCCTTTGAGCAACTTACTTACTTCGGATCGTCGAGGTCAGTCCTTGGTGTAGTGGTCTTCATCACAAATCAGACAGGGATACTTCGGCTTACGCTGCGAACCATCATCAGCACGAGATTTGGACGAATCTGGTTTCGGGGCATCGGCCTTGGTCTTGCCTTTACCCTTCTTTTTCCCTTTAGAAGTCTTATCTGCAGGATTGGCCTGAAAGAAATTGACCTCCGAGGTTTTACCAGGATTCGAACCAGACTGAGGAGCAATATCATTGGAAGAATTAGACTTTTGCTTCCCAGGGTTGGAGGAGGAAGACTTACGCGAAGTCTGAGACACATAACCAATAATACCGTCGATGGATGGGGTTGTTGGTGCGGTAGAAGTTCCAGGTCGAGGGGCATCAGTCAAAATATCATACAATATGCCCGATTGAGAATACACGAGGTCAAGGTACTGGGCACGAGCAATGGCCTGTTCCTCGGTTACACATGCCCCCATGGCTATGTCTTTCACAATCTGATTGACAGAGGTAGTGAACCAATGAGTAAGAAGCTGATCAGGAATTTCAAACTTGATCAAGCGACGACAACGTCTCCATTCATGAATATGGTCCGAGATATGAGTAGCCCGGTCCTGTTTCAAGGAGGTGAGGAGATGCATCCCAGCTTCATAACGAACCGGTAACTGAAAATGAGTAAGGAATTCCATAGCGAGAGAGTTGAAATCTTGAAAGATATTGTGAGAGAGCTCGATATACCACTTAGCAGCAGCACCAGTAAGAGTCCGTTGGAAAAGACGAAGTCGAATGGAATTATCAACCCAAGAGTTAGAGGAACACCACAAGTGGTAAGTCATAACATGTGCTTGGGGGTCTTCTTTGGACTTGCCCTAAAATTTAGGACAATCACCAGGAATCTTAGTCGGAACCAGAGGCCAATATGGATTGTGAAGAATAGGATCATTCGTCAACTTTGACACATCCGGTAACTCCAACGTAGCGAGAAATGGTAGTTGAGGGTTAAAAGGCATAGCAGGTCCTTGATAAGAACCTGAACTTGCATTCCATCCTGTTGGAGAAAAATTCTTCCCCCATGGGTTCTGTCCCGAAGGATTCGGAGGATATGGGGGATAAGCTGAATAAGTCTGTTGCTATTAAGGATACTGATTCTGAGTATACCATCGAGGTCCTTGTTGAGGATTTTGCAATGGAATGTAGGTATGGCCTTGCGGTTGATTATACGACAACTGTGATTGAGGGCGGTAAGTAAAACCTTAAGGCGCACTATATATTGGTCGATATTGACCATGAGGATAATAAACGCCTTGGGGTTGAGTTGGCTGTTGATAAGTGGGTCCCTATTGAGTTGAATAAACAGGGCAAACCGGCTGCTGAAAAGTAGGACCCTGCTGTGAAGCAGAGTAAAATTGTTGTTGAGCACACTGAGTTAGCTGTTGGGTCGGTTGAGTAGGTTGCCCCTGTAGAGCAGATTGAACTGGATGCACCAGGTTGCCCTGGCTGAGCAGGTTGCCCTGATGGCTGCGATGAACCAGGTTGCCCTGGAGGAGGACCAGAGGGTTGTCCTTGTTGCCCAACATTCGGACCAGTTTGAGTATATGATGTTGGTTGTTGGACAAAAGGTTGTCCCTGAGACGAATAGATTTGCCCCCCAGGACCGTAAGAAGGTCCTGGTTGATACAAAGGTTGACCAAAAGGCCCCTGAGGTTGTCCTTGTTGGACCATGGGCTGGCCTTGTAAGGGTTGGCCCTGTGGACTGTAATGTTGTCCTTGTGGACTGTATGCAAATCCTGACTGAGCTGAAGGTTGTCCCTGAAAGGGTTGTCCTTGTGGGCCAGGGGGTTGCACCTGATAAGTCCTCCCTATCTCGGGAACGATTTCATAGGGGTCATAAACAGGAACACCGCACTCATCATAATGATGGGGAGTAGGAAACACATAGATGGGGTTACCGACAACGTCATAGTGATGAGGAGTAAGATAGGGCAAATAAACAGGATTACCATATTCGTCATAATGGTGTGGCAGATTAACAGGAGCATGAGGCTGCTGAGAAACCTAAGAGTTCTAGTGATGAATAGCCAATAGATACTCTTCAAAAGTGAGGCCACCAGGTATCTCAGTCGAGGCCGCTGGTGACTGAGTGACCGGCGCAGACGCAGCCGCACAGACAGTAGGTTGAACTGGGACAGATGAAACTGCAACCGACGAAGCAGGTGTCGTTGGTGACAATCCTAATGATGGAAGGACTGGACTCCTGGACGGAGTAGATGCTACCATGCATGCAACACCAACAATAATCTGACCCAAAGACCTATATCCGGCTGGAAGTGACATCGATGGTGAAGATTGAGCAGACACCTGAGTGGTGTTTTCAGGGAAAAGTTGATACTCTTCTGTAGAAACAGGAATTCCATCACTGCCAATAGGACCTGATGTGTCCATGTCTGATTCTTCCGTAATATCTTCGAAAAGACTATGAGGACTAGGAGGTATAACAACAGATAAAAATGGTGATACCGACGTAAGAGGAGGGAATTCTTCCTCCTCCCCAAAACCAGACTAAGCGCCCGCGGGAGGCCAATTGAAATCAACTGGCTTGTCAGCAGGAGACCGGGTAGCAAGGGGTAAGATCGACAAGAGAATAGGTTGCTGAAGCTCGATAGACCTAGAGGACTGAGGAGTTTCAAATGAACTGTCCGGTAAAGGACTACCTCTAGAAGGGAGCGAGGATGACGAAATCGGTGGTTCCACCACCGTGACTGCTTCTCAACAAGAAGGAAAAAGAAAGATCCGATCAAAGACTCAAAAAACCAAGGCAAACAAAAACAAGCCAAGTGCTAAAACTTTTATGGGCGTGTGATCGTGGGTAGTTTATTTTACGACACTGAAACCAAACTTTGTTGTTTCATGTTTTAAGAGTCAAGAAACAGGCAAAAGATGACTCTAGTCACTTTCAATGTTGAACGAGCATGAAAGGACAAGTGCCCGATGATCTTTTCAAATTTAAGGAGTCAGTAAAGATAAAAAATGACTACTCAAGTAATCTAAGCAAGAGGGTATGCCAGGTTTCCGTGAACTGCCATATACACCTTGGTGATCAAATGAAAGAGAAATGACCAAGGACTTGATGTACATGCAGGTAGTCTCCCCGAATGTTGTCTTCGGTGTATCATGGTTACAGGGCGGCAGACTCAGCTTCCTATGGATAAAAGGATTGCAAACAAAAGGGGTCTCCCTTTCTATACTCGACGATACGGGGAGCACAAGTTCGTACTAGCGCTGTCTGAAGCTAGATGACGAACGACAGCTACTAGGTTTTAAGATGCTGGAACACGTCTCTAACTTAGACCACTAGAATATTTCTTTAGGTTTCAATGTTGCCTTAGGTTAATTGAAATAAATTTTAACGTTGATCTTGGATAAAGTTTCAATTTCCAGGCCTTAACGTATGTCGGATCTGAAATCTTCCTAAATGCAAAACTATATGCAGAAGGATACCATTTTCATTCAATGAAAGCTATCTACGAGAAGGAAAGAAAACTTTCAAGCAATAGTGAATACTGAAATCATGCAAAAATATCCATTAATGCATCTAATGAAATCTTACAGGAAACAAAAAACTCTTTCCTAGCCGATGCAATGCTAGTTATGCGAAAGAATGTTTCATTTTCAAAGCAAAAAGAAATGCAATATTTTTGTTTTTTCAATGCAATAGAGTAAACAATGCACTAAATGACATAAAAAACAAAACTAAACACTAGTTTGAGAGAGTGAATGGGAAAGTTGAAACAGAATGACTCCTCGAACATAAAACAAACAAAACAAGACCCAAACCAATGCAACAAAATTTTCAAATCAAAGAGAAATCTCGAAAATGACCCATGCAAGTAGTGTAATCGGTGCTTGGAGTAAGAGGAAGAAAAATCAAACAAGCAAGGCAATGATCATTCAACCAATGAACATACTCAATAGGATCAAAGAGACCAAGAGCAATCGAACAGGGAACAAATTCGACAACTATCAAGAAACTCAATCTCCAAACGGAAGGCTCAGTGCACCAAGGCACTCAGAAACCCTAAGACCTCAAGTCACACTGATAAGAAATGGACAAACAACAGCAGAAAATGAGCTTCCAGCAATCAAAGACAGTCCAAAACACTTCAATTACTCTCAAGGATAACCCAGAAACAAGTACAATCAACCAAAAACTCATGAAAATCTCACACCCAAAAACTCACAGGGGTCAGTGCGACTGTGAGGCGGTATTCAGCGACAAACAGGCGATGGCGTGAGTGCTACAAAAGAAACATGCATCAATCAGCGCGACTATTCAAGGGAAAACCGCGCCAAGCCAGTTAACCAATGAAAAGGGAAAAAACTCAACAGAGAAGAGGTCAATCTTGACAATCTGGGGCTGAACAAGGGTTTGAGGCATAGTTAAACAACCAGAAAGGTAAACAACAAGACCAAAAACCCAAAAATGACCCAACAAGATCAAAGACAAACTCACGCTGATCCCTAGTATGGTTGCCAACTTGTTATGTAGGTAAATCCTCTCTGCGGACAGAGATGATCCCTCTAGCCCTAGGGTGGGTCTAGTAACAAGGAATCATGCTAAGATGTAGGTTCCTAGATATTCGAATGAAAGAGGACGCAACAAGATAGCCTACCTGTGGTCCAATGCTGTTGTCGACAATCATAGTGGTGATGAGAACTGCTCGCTCACGATTCAGCAAGTCACAATCCCTTCGCTTATCACACTTGGACACCTACACGAAGATCAGAAAACGACAACCATATCCCACATACTAATTTCATCCAAAATCTTCTAATCAGTCAGAGAAAACTAGCATATTGCATTCGATAAAGATAAAACGCAAGACGGGAACCAGACAATAGTCACTTATATTAATAGGTAGAAAGAAGAGATACAACCATGCTCTGACATTGCGATCTCCTCTAGCGGGGCTTGGGTGAAGCACGTCTCAAAGCTCGTCAGGGAATTCGGATGGGATAAGGGACCTCTCAATGGATTTCTCCTTGTTCTACCTTCTCAACAACTTGGTTATTCAACTATAGCTTAGTCTATCAAGTTCAACGCTTCAGCTGTATAATTCTCTTTGTTCAGCTTCAACTACTGCTAGTTCAGCTAGTTTTCATAAAGAGAGAAGGCTTGTTTATATAGAGGCAAAAGAGGAGGTTGGGATCCCTACAAATGTGGAAGGGAGGCCTATCCTTTAGGAGTGTTCCAAGGGAGGTGGAAACTACTAGCTAAAGGAGGAGGCACGTGGTTGTTTCAGTTCAACCACTCCCAATGACTCATCCTCGAGGTGGTTGGAATGGAACCTCCGCCTCTATTTTTAAAAAACATTTTATAAATAGCTTGGCGCGAGCATTACACTGAGACAGAGCGCCAAGTGGCACGGGCTTAGTGTAAAATTCCCTGGTTGGTGCGAGGAGGTAAAGGACTACTTGCGCGAAGGAAAAAATAGGGATTTTTACAGTGTTGCTCAGAGAAATGTCAACAAGAAGAATGTTGCCTTCATCAAAAGGGATGTAAGAATGTAATTTGCAAAGCATGACACTGTGCATTGGTCACATAAATGACTCTCCAATGTGCAAGTTGGGGATTGCAGGGACAGTGACAAAATGCTATGTAACAGTCGCTACTTCCTCATGCTTCTCCTAGAGCTTCACATTGGTTGCCGTGGCCAAGACTTTCTCTGCATGATCCCTCAAATCGTATGCCTCCATGACTACCAGGATTCTGGCCTTCCAGACTGCAAAGTTGGACAAGTTGTCCAACATATCCTGATCACGTAGTCCTCAAGGTGCCATCTGCTCAATAAATCTGTCGGAGCTAATCCTTCTCTCTATGCTAGAGATTCTGATCTAGGGTCCTCGACGAGAAAGGCACCCTCTACTCCCTCTGACAACTGACTTCCTCTCTTGGAAGTGTGCCAAATCACAACGAAACAACTCTCTTTGATCCTCTGATCAAACTGCAGATTTCTTTGGCTGGAAATACTCCGAGGAGTCGTTCTCCTCCCGCTTTTTGTCAATTAGTGCTCAGGCTAATTTCTGCACCTTAAAAAATTTAACCCCACCAGCAACTACTGAAGTTCTACAGCACTGCTTCCGGCACTATGAATCAGCGACAACTTCAGGACTGTGTTACCCTGGTTGGCCTCTGCGTGAGTAGATAGTCCCAACACAGCCTCTGCGCAGCCTTTGCGCAATAAGTACATGGGTTTGCATCACTCTAGCCTCTGCATGGATCTACTCCCTTCTGCTGCTACGTTGTCCTCTTTGGTCTGACTTTCTGCAGTTGTCGCTGCTTTATTTGCTGCTTTCTGCATCAGGGATTCTTCAGTCTTCTTGCTGGTGATCTAGCTAGATTTGTAATCGATCTGATACGATGTGAAAATTTCTGAATATTACTTATGCAGAAGCCCTCCTGTTAAATCTGGTTATACTTCTCCTACTTAATCAAGTTATTAATATGAAATTTCAGCATTAACATCGAGGTAAGCACATTAACAGTGTTCACAGACAGATCTAAACTGAATACATGCACATAGACAAAATGTCATACAAGATTTTCTGGACAATTATCCCCGGAAAAACCCAATGCGGGAACGCTGGTCTTCTCGCTGTTGGAGGGTTTATATTATTAAGTAGATTTTAAGTACAACAAATATGGGCACCTTACTGGTTAACTCGACAGAGAAATACAAAAATTTGCAGTAATACCTCTATTTTGGAGATGAAGAAATTGATTGATTCACACCCTCAAACAAGATTTACAGAACTCAGCCTTTTTTTGTCTTCAGAAACCCTAGCACTGCTCTGAAGCCTTCTGCATCAACTCTGCTAGCTTGTGTGTGCCCCTTCGCTGCTCAGGAGAGGCCTGCGTAACCCTAGACTGGGTGACATAGTCCCTGTGTTGCCCTAGCTGGGCCCGCATAAGCCCTGATGGCCTCATGTTGCCTTTGCGCTGCCCTTTCTGGGCCTACGTAGCATTGAAGCCCTCTGCGCTGCACAGATGATGCTCCCTCTGCGCTGCTCTGACTATTGCTTCTCTACCTCTTGCTGAATCTTTGCTCTGGGATCAGATCATCCCCTAAGCCAATACTAGCCCTCGTTGCAGTTGAAATACTTCTTGAAATTCTTAGCAAACCACGCCCTAGAATTTCAGCTTAGTCTCAGTCCTCTGCCTCCATGTGTGGGTTCTCCAAATGACCCCAAGCCTTTCCTTTATAATTTTCTCGTTGGGAAACCAACAGTCGTGATCTAATCTTGATTCGACGGCTAAGATTAAAAGAAAACTTGATTCATGTGACTTAAGTAATTTCCATCACATGTTTAAATTAATTACTTTTAATATTTTAATTTTCCTAAGTTAGACTTAGGGTATTTAATTAAAAATATTAGTTAATTAATTTTCTCTTAAACCGAATGGAATTTTTCAAATCCCTTTCCGGGCCTTGGAGATCTCATGTACTATAGTCCCTCCACAAAATTTGGGACCTAGAGCACGTCCGAAGCTACCCCAATAGTCCAAATCTTAATACTATTTTGCAACTTCTTCAAAGGTGCATGGTTTTTCTTGAATGATGTTGCTCATGGCAGCAACGTACCCTTGAAACTGATTTGGCTTCTTATTTTCTATAAACATTCCTCTTGGGAAAGCATGTTGTTTAGCATCTTGCAAGGTATCTCGCAACCATAGTGGTCTCTTTCTGGTAGAAGGATCATGTGGTGGAGGATGTAGAGGATACATAGAACCCATTGGATTATCAACAAGTTCATTCTCTAGTTCCAGTTCAGACTCAGATGCATACTCTTTTTCATTAATAACTTGTCTTTCAACAATGGCAGGAAGAGGGGAGTCTCTTGCTTTTCTAAGAGTTGCATCTTCATCAAATTTCACGTCTCTGTTAAATTCAATATTTCTTTGACCATGTACATAAATTCTATAAGCTTTTGAATTATCACAATAACCAACAAACATACCTTTCTTACCTGAAACTTTTAGCTTGTTCATTTTCTCTTTTGGCACATGGAAGTACACAAGATAACCAAAGATTCTCAAGTGACTCACCTCAAGCCTTTTACCAGTGAATACTTCTTTAGGAGTTTTATTTTCTAAGGCTTGATGCAGAGTTCTGTTTTGCACATAAACAACAATATTTGCAGCTTCTCCCCACAAAAAATTCGGTAGCTTTTGATCATGCAACATGACTCTGACTGTTTCCATAATGACTCTATTCTTCATCTTAGCCACTCCATTTCATTGTGGATTGTATGTCACAGTGGTTTCTTTCTTTATTCCAACGTCTTTGCAAAGATCATTAAACTCATTGAAGGTGAACTCTCCCCCATCATCAGATCAGAAAGCTTTGATCATTTTTCACGTTTGATTTTCAATCAAAGCCTTGCAATCTCTGAACATGTCAAATTCTTCATCTTTCTTTTTCAAAAAGAATATCCATGTCTTGCGAGAAAAATCATCAACAAAAATCATGTAATACAAGTAGCCAGCAAGTGAAGTAACATGCATAGGTACACGTAAATCAGAGTGCATGAGCTGAAGTACCTGACTAGTTTTTGTTGCACTTGAAGAGAATGGTCTCTTTATATGCTTTCCACTAGCACATCTTGAGAAAACTCTTTCATGATCCATTCTGATCTCAAGCATTCCAGAAACCGTCTTCCTTACATGAGGTAAGGCTTTGTAGTGTAGGTGAGTAAATATTTTGTGCCATAGCTCACACTGGAGATTAGTATCATGGACCAATGCATGAATTGGTTTACCATTTACTTTGTAAAGCTCTTCACATCTTGATCCAAGAGTGAAGGTTTCTCATACTTGAATTCAAAGGCCAAGTTAGAACTTTTTCATGAATAACATAAAATTTCATTCATTTATCTTCTAGAGCAGATATGGATACAAGATTCTTTTTCAAACCAAGTACATGCAAAACTTCTTGCAAAAAATGAGATTTTCCATCATTTAATTGAAATGAAATTGAACCATAACCTTTAACTTAGTGAGTAGAATTATCTCCAACGATAACATTTAAATTAGTCTCCCTCTCAACTAGATTAGCGAGTGTCTCTTTGTAACTAGTAAAATGTTTCAAAGCACCACTATCAACTAACCAGCTATCAAATGAATTTGCAGAAGAAGAACTAGAAAGAGAAGAAACAAGAAAATATTATGGTTGAGTTTCCGCTGCATTATTTATATATCTTGGATTTTTTGTTTTCTTAGGATGCTATTTTCTTTGATTTTCATAAGAGTATTTTCTATAATCAAATTTGTTTTTGAATCTAGGAGCTATTCTTCTTTCTTTACGGTCACAAGCAAAATGACCATGTTTTTTACAGTTAAAACATTTAACTTTTGACATGTCTAGATTCCCTTTATTTGATTTGAAAACATATTTCTTTTTTTTCCCTTTCTTTCTCTTGTCATAGATTGACAATGCAATAGGTTCTCTTTCATGATGTGAAATTTGTTGTGATTTTTGATGTGTTGGGGTAGCTTCGAATGTGCTCTAGCTCCCAAACTTTGTGGAGGGACTAGAGTACATGAGATCTCCAAGACCCAAAAAGGGATTTGAGAAATTCCATCCGGTTTAAGAGAAAATTAATTAATTAATATTTTTAATTAAGGACCCTATGTCTAACTTAGGAAAATTAAAATATTAAAGGTAATTAATTTAAACATGTGATGAAAATAACTTTCACACGGATCACGCTTTCTTTTAAGCTTAGCCGTCAAATCAATATTATATCACGACCATTGATTTCCCAATGAGAAAATTATAAAGGAAAAGCTTGGGGTCAGTTGGAGAACACGCACATGAAGACAGAGCATTGAGACAAAGCTGGAATTCTAGGGCGTGGTTTTTTAAGAATTTCCAGAAGTGTTTTAATTGCAACGACAAGTAGTATTGGGTAAGGGGATGATGTGATCCTAGAGCCAAGAGTCAGCAAGAGGTAGAGAAGCAACAGTCAAAGTAGCGTAGAGGGAGCAACAGTTGCGCAGAGGGCTTCAGTGGTACTCAAGCCCAGAAAGGACAACGCAGAGGCAGCAGGAGGCCATAAGGGCTTACGTAAACCAAGCAGAGGCAGCGCAGGGACTGCGTCACCTAGTCTAGGGTTTCACAACCCTCTCGTGAGCAACACAGGGGCAACAACATGCCAGTAGAGCTGACGCAAAGGGCTTTAGAGCAACACTAGGGTTTCTAAAGATAGAAAGGGGTTGAGTTCTGTAAATCTCGTTTGAGGGTGTGAATCAGTCCAGTTTTCCATCTCCGGAACTGAGGTATTGCTGCAGATTTTTGTTTTCTCTGTCGGGTTAACTAGCAAGGTGCCCATATTTGTTATATTTAGAATCTACTTAATAATATAAACCCTCCAGTAGCCAGAAGATCGGTTTTCCCGCATTGGGTTTTTCCGGGGACAGTTGTATAGAAAATATTGTGTGTCACTTTGTCTATTTGCATGTATTCAGTTTTAGATCTGTATCTGTGAAGAACTGTTATTGTGTTTTGCTTTGATATTAATGCTAAAATTTCAGATTAATAACTTGATTAAGTAGGAGAAGTATAACCAAATTTAACAGTAGGGTTTCTGCATAGGCAATATTTAGAAATTTTCACATGGTATCAAAGGGATTACAAATCTAGTTGAATCGTTAGCAAGAAGACTGAAGAATCCTTGTTGCAGAAAGCAACAACGAAAACAACAACAACTAGAGAAAGCCAGACCAAAGAGGACAATGTAGTAGCAGAGAGAAGCAGAGCCACACAGAGGCTAGAATGACTCAGTCTCCACGCATGCCCACATACTTGCACAGAGACAACACTGACACTGTCTGCTCACGCAGAGGCCAACTAGGGTGACGCAGTCCTGAAGCTGCTATTGATTTAGAGTGCCAGAAGCAGTGTTGGAGAGCTTCAGTAGTTGCTGGTGGGGTTAAATTTCTGAAGGTGCAGAAATTACCTGAGCACTAGTTGATAAAGAGTGGGAGGAGAACAACTTCTCAGAGGATTTCCATCCAAATAAATCTGTAGTTTGATCAGAGGATCGAAGAGAGTTGATTCGTTGTGATTTGGAAGACTTCCAAGAGAGGAAGTTAGTTGTCAGAGGGAGCAGAGGGTGTCTTTCTCACCAAGGACCCTAGATCCGAGTCTCTAGCATAGAGAGAAGGATTAGTTCCGATAGATTTGCTGAGCAGATGGCACCTCACAGACTATGTGATCAGGATAGTTTGGACGACCTATCCAACTTTGCAGTATGGAAAACCAAAATCTTGGTAGTCATGGAGGGATATGGTCCGAGGGAGCATGCAGAGAAAGTCATGGCCACACCGACCGATGCAAATCTCTTGAGGAATCATGAAGAAGCAGCGGCATGTGCCAAGCGCTTCATAATGGACGGGGTTAAGGATCATGTTGTGCCACACATAGCAGAAAAGAAGATGGCTAATGAGATGTGGAAAGCCTTAACCACCTTATATAAAGGAATATCTGACTAGAGGAGAATGCTTCTAGAGAATCAGATGAGGTTATTCATGATGGCGAAGGGAGAAGAGATCGAGCCCTTCCTTTTCAGATTACAGGCGATTAGGGATCAACTGACTGCCATGGGAGTGAAAGTGGAGGATGATGTGATGGTGAGGACTGCACTCAATGCGGTCACAGAGGACTGGGAAAATTTTGTCCAAAGTATCTTGGGTAGAGTGGACCTTCCCAACTGGGATAGTATGTGGGCGATCCTCCGTCAAGAAGAAGTTTGTCAGTTCACCAACAGACAGTACAACACTGGATAAAGTAAAGTGGAGAAGGAAGAGGAAGAATATGCAACCTTGGCATCAAAGAGGTGGCAAGGGAGGAAGAAGCATGATCTATCAAGGATCAGGTGTTTCCAGTGTAGCGAACTAGAACATTTCGCAAGAAATTGTCCTCAAAAGAAGAAAGACAAGGAAGCTTCTACCTCCAAAGCTACTGTGGCAGACGATGGCTCCGAAGATGACGTAGCCATGAAAACTCATGAACCACGGAAGTGGGGCGACACAGATTTGTAGAGCAGCTACAGAGTGGTGGCAGGATCCTTGAGTAGCCCAACTCTTGGATCACATTCGAGCTACGGGAGCCTTAAGACAGTAGTGGGACAAGTGGAGAAGTGGGTGCAGAGAGTCACAGATGGATTAGAGGCAGAGCTAGATGGTGAGAGGGAGCAGTGCAGTGCAGATGGGACTTCCGCAGCGCAATGAAAGCTGGCTTACGTAGAGCAGAGCTGCAGCAGCACAGTGCAGGCTAGCTTATGCAGAGCAGAGCTGCAACAGCGCAGTGGCCTCAGGAGGACAACGCAGAGCAACATCCTATGGAGCTTCAGTGATGAGGATGCAGCCCAAATGACTTGTCTGTCAAAGATTGGGCAAGATTTTTCATTTGCTTCTCTCAGAAACTGAGTTGCAGTGCAACAGTTGGAAGCACGATGCAAAAGATTGAGAGGGAGCTGCAACACAGATGTGGCAGTGTCCTAGGCAGCAGTACGGGAGAGCAGCAACAACGCGGTGATGAAGGGCAACAGGCCAAGCATCAGCACAGAGACCCACACCATAGATCAGTGGAAAAATTCGGGGTGAAGTAGTGTTGTGCTAGAGCACATTCCTTGCTAAGAGGTAGTGTTGAGATTTCTGATGTGTTGGGGTAGCTTCAAATGTGCTCTAGCTCCCAAATGTTTTGGAGGGACTAGAGTACATGAGATCTTCAAGTCCCAGAAAGGAAGAAAATTAATTAATTAGTATTTTTAATTAAGGGCCCTAAGTCTAACTTAGGAAAATTAAAATATTAAAGGTAATTAATTTAAACATGTGATGGAAATTACTTAAGTCACACGGTTCAAGATTTATTTTAATATTAGCCATTGAATGAAGATTAGATCGCGACCATTGGTTTCCCAACGAGAAAAGTATAAAGGAAAGGCTCGGGGTTAGTTCGAGAACACACACACGGAGGCAGAGAACTGAGACTAAGCTGGAATTATAGGGCATGGTTTGCTAAGAATTTCCAAAAGTGTTTTCGCTGCAGTGACGGGTAGTATTGGCTAAGGGGATGATTTGATCCCACAACCAAGAGTCAGTAAGAGGCAGAGAAGCCGCAGTCAGAGCAGCGCAGAGGGAGCAACAACTGTGCAGCATAGAGGGCTTCAGTGCTACACAGGCCCAGAAAGGGCAGCGCAGAGGCAACATGAGGCCATCAGGGCTTACGCAGGCCAAGCAAAGAAAACGCAGGGACTACGTCACCTAGTTTGGGGTTACACAACCCTCTCCTGATCAGCGCAGGGGCACCAACAGGCTAGCAGAGCTGACACAGAGGGCTTCAGAGCAGCGCTAGGGTTTCTGAAGAGAGAAAGGGGCTGAGTTCTGTAAATCTCGTTTGAGGGTGTGAATCAGTCCAGGTTTCTGTATCCGAAACTGAGGTATTGCTGCATATTTTTCTTTTCTCTATCGAGTTAACTAGTAAGGCGCCCAGATTCGTTGTACTTAGAATCTACTTAATAATATAAACCCTCCAGCAGCCAGAAGATCAATTTTCCCGCATTGGGTTTTTCCTGGGACAATTGTCTGGAAAATCTTGTGTGTCACTTTGTCTATGTGCATGTATTTAGTTTTAGATTTGTATCCGTGAAGAATTGTTAATGTGTTTACTTCGATATTAATGCTGAAATTTCATATTAATAACTTGATTAAGTAGGAGAAGTATAACTAGATTTAACAGTAGGGTTTCTGCATAGGCAATATTCAGAAATTTTCACAAAATTCTCCCTCTCAAGATCATTCTAGCCTCCTCTTGGATACACTTTTCCATGAGCTCTTCAAATGTGGGAATAATGTTGATGTTGTTGATGGTGGTGATAAAAGTCTCCCAAACAGAGAATGGCCCTCAAGTGCAATTAACACAATTTCTTTTTTAGGTCTAAATTCACCAATTATTGACAGTTGATTCATGATTTTAGTCATTCTCAGGAAGTATGCTTGAACCGTCTTTCCTCTATTGATCTTGATGTACTTCAAATGATTCTTCAAAGCAATAATCTGGTTCAAGTTACTAGTTGCAAACATGACAATTAGTTTGGCATACATTTCTTTAGCTTTCTTCAAACTAGAAACATAAGTAATGAGATGACCACTAAGATAATATGTTGAAGAATGTAATTAGGTTCGGTCTTCATTATTAATATATTTGTCAAAAATAAATTATTATTTTTAAATGACTTATTAAAGCATGGGTTTCATGCTTGGCTCATATTTAGATTAAGGTCCCCGTTGTGGACTTATAGGTTAGTCATTGCAGATTTGGATTGATCCATTTTTGGATTTTAAATCATGAAACTAGGATTGAGTCAAAGTCAATTTATTAGACTCCTCCATCAATTCATCCTCTTCAAGGTCATCATCCTCAGTGTCTTCAACAAACCTTCTTCAAAGACAACTCTCAAGTTGATCTTTCTTAAATGATACATTTCGTCCTCAATAAACATACTCAAGTGGACCTAAAAAGTTACAACCCTTCAAACGAAGTTATGTCGGCTCATCTCAATTGGGAAACAACCATAAATACCACCCTAAGGTCCTCGCTCAACCACAAAATTTTCGATCACCTCTGAAGCTCAAATTATCTCAGAAAGTACGAATCAAGCTCGATGATTTTAGGAGAGTTTCTTGGTGCAAATTATAGTGATATAGTTTCGGTGTCATTGTAGAAAGAAGTTCGAATAGATCACAATGTGCTACCACAGTGCTACCTTAGGATGATCACACAGTCTATTCAGTACAAACCTCAAACTCAGTGCAATCTCAGTTATGAAGCCACACCACAGGAACCACAATTCAGTATTATCACAACAATATGAATTCGGTTCCACATCAACAAAGATGTTTTGGTGTCATCAAAATGGAAGGATCTCAGGGCTACTATAGAAAGATGAAGTTTATCTTGGTGTTATTGCAGTGATGAGGATGAAGTTTCAGTGCAAGCAAAGGAGATCTCGGTGCTAATAAAGTGAAGTGATGACTTGGTGGAGAGAGTCTTTAGTGTATAAATGTTTTGGTCGTCTCATATTGAATCTACTGATGGAAGAATTTTGACTGGGTTCTCCCAAAAGTGGGGTTTTTCCTTGGCAGTGTGCCTACATCTTGTGTCTTCTTTTATATGTCGTTTGGCATTAGTCTTGATGATAAGAAAATATAAATTGAAAGAAAACATAATAATATCAAACACATCACAAGATAATGTCATAATAAGAGAAATTTATTAATTTCCATTTCTCTAACATGGTTTTAGAGCTATGGTCATAATCAAAGGAAGTTTGAAGTCTAGTTGGATGCATTGGTTAAGTGCATTTGTATTGAAGATCAAGTCAGAAGGATTCAAATTCATTTTGTGGATTAACTTCAAAAGGTCTGAATCATAGCAAGATAGTTCGTTCATATCAATAAATGAAGCTATATCAGTTATACAAATTCAGAAAACTAGTTCAATAGAAATGTCACTATAATCTTAGAAAACAATGTTGATTACAGTATGGGTTCGTAATTTTCGAAGTCACAAGGCTCGGTAAAATAATTGAAGCACTAAAGCGCTGAAACTATGATAAAATCAAAACAATGAAAACAATTTTTTTGCGGTCGACTACAATGAGAAATGAATCACATAGAAGTTCAGTACTAAAACTCTAAAAAAGACTCCAAATTACAGTTATGTATCTCAGTCTACAATAATAAGATAGTCCGGTATAAAAAACAGTGAGACACAGACCATTCCAGAGAATGTGTTTGTAAAAATCTCAGTGAATACACAAAGGAGTAACTTCACTAGTCACAGAAATATTCTCGGCATATAAGTGTGGATTGAATGTGAAGAACAAGAGACATAATCTCAGTGAAGAAAACTCAGGACCGAAAAGATTTGGATATTCATTGTTTATATCTACAACGTCTTCATTAAAAAACTATGTCACTCCTACAATAACAAAGAGCATGATAATACTACAAGTTCATGGAAACTATTGCTATGTGTCTATCTCCCATACAAAACCAAAGTATAAGGCACCTTAATGAATTGTGTCATAAAAGTCTGTCCTATGGAAAATTAAAAAGATAGTCCAAGGAACCAACTAGAAGAAATGACTACTTAAAGATCTGAAGTATAAGGAATCAAGTAAGTATTACAACAAGTCCAATAATCTATCAAATCAAAGGTATGCAACTACAAGGTACGTATGTTCATGAATTTCTAGATTTGTATTATATCTAATAATTCTTGCTTATAGCTAGTCTCATTTGTAATCCTTAGATAACATACATGTTAGATCCTTAATCCTTGTCCTCTACAAAGTAATATAGCTATCAAATAAATGTCTTGTTTTCAATTAATTGATCCTCGATATTTGGGATTCCATCCAGAAACTCTAGTCCATGGTATTGAGGTGCCTAAACTTCTTCATAGATAAAGTAATATCCTCCATCTACCTCTTTAATTACATATGAATACCTCTCTAGTTAAGAGGGGGTGTTGAAGAATGTAACTAGGTTCGGTCTTTATTATTAATATATTTGTCAAAAAGAATTTATTATTATTAAATGACTACTTAAAGCATGGGTTTCATGCTTGGGTCATATTTAGATTAAGGTCAGCATTGTGGACTTCTAGGTTAGTCATTACAGATTCAAATTGATCCATTTTGGGGTTTTAAATCATGTAATTAGGATTGAGTCAAAGTAATTTTATTAGACTCCTCCATCAAGTCATCCTCTTCAAAGTCATCATCCTCGGTCTCTTCAGCGAAACTTCTTCAAAGCCAGCTCTCAAGCCAACCTCTCTTAAATGATACATGTCGACTTCAATAAACATACTCAAGTTGGCTTAAAAATTCACAACTCTTCGAACAAAGTTATGTCGGCTCATTTCAATCAGGAAACAAATACAAGTACCAGCCTAAGGTCCTCGCTCAACCACAGAATTTTGGATCAACTTTGAAGCTCGGATTACCTCAGAAAGTTCAGAGAATTTCAGAGATACAGTTCGGATCAAGCTCGATGATTTTAGGAGAGTTTCTTGGTGCAAATAACAGTGATATAGTTTCAGTGTCATTGCAGAAATAAGTTCGGATAGATCACAGTATGCTACCATAGTGTTACCTCAGGATTATTACACAGTCTCGGTGTTATTTCAGAGGATGTATTTCAGTGACTTCTATTCAGTACATACCTAAAACTCGGTGCAATCTAAGTGATGAAGCACACCACAGGAACCACAGTTCAATATTATCACAACAATATGAATTCGGTGCCACATTAGCAAAGATGTTTCGATGTCATCAAAATGGAAGGATCTCAGGGCTGCTATAGAAGGATGAATTTGATCTCGGTGCTATTGCAGTGATGAGGATGAAGTTTTGGTGCAAGCAAAGGAGATATCAATGCTAACACAGTGAAGGGATGACTTGGTGGAGAGAGTCTCTAGTGTATAAAGTTCTTGGTCATATCATTTTGAATCTATTGAAGGAATAATTTTGATTGGATTTTCCCAAAAGTGTGGGGTTTTTCTCTGGCAGTGTGCATACGGCTTGTGTCCTCTTCTATTTGTCGTTTGGCATTAGTCTTGATGATAAGAAAATATAAATTGAAAGAACACATAATAATATCGAACACCTCACAAGATAATGTCATAATAAGAGAAATTGATTAACTGCCATTTCTCTAACATGGTTTTAGAGCTATGGTCATGATCAAAGGCAGTTTGAAGACTAGTTGAATGCATTGGTTAAGTGCATTTGTATTGAAGGTCAAGTCAGAAGGATTCAAAGGCATCTTGTGGACTAATATCAAAGGGTATGAATCATAGCAAGACAATTTTTTCATATAAGTAAATGAAGCTCTATCAATTATACAAACTCAGAAAACTAGTTCAGTAGAAATGTCACTATAATCTCATAATCCAATGCGGATTACAATATGGGTTCATAATTTTTGAAGCCACAAGGTTCAGTAATATAGTTAAAATACTAAAGTGATGAAACTATGATAAGATCAAAACAGTGAAGAAAGTTTTTTTTTGGCCTACTACAGTGAGAAATAAATCACATAGAAGTTTAGTACTAAATCTTTGAAAAAGACTCCAAATTACAGTGATGTATCTCAGTCTACAATAATAAGACATTTCGGTATAAACAACAGTGAGACACTTAGATCATTCCAGAGAATGAGCTTGTAAAAATCTCGGTGAATACACAAAGGATTAACTTCACTAGTCATAGAAATATTCTTGGCATATATGTGTGGATTAACTGTGAAGAACAAGAGACAAAATCTTGGTGAAGAAAACTCAAGACCGAAAAGATTTTGATATTCATTGTTTGTATATACAATGTCATCATTAAAAAACTATGTCACTACTTGTACAATAACAAAGACCTAGATGACACTACAAGTTAATGGACACTATTGCTATGTGAATATCTCCCATACACAACCAAAGTATAAGGCACCTTAATGAACTATGTCATAAAAGTTTGTCCTATGGAAAATGAAAAACATAGTCGAAGGAACAAACTAGAAGAAAGACTCCTTAAATATTTGAAGTACAAGGAATCAAGTAAGTATTACAACAAGTCCAATAAGCTATAAAATCAAAGTTATGTAACTTACAAGGTACATATTTTCATGAATTTCTATATTTGTATTATATCTAATAATTCTTCCTTATAGCTAGTCTAATTTGTGATACTTAGATAGCATACATGTTAGAACCTTAATCTTTGTCCTCTAGGATTTACAAATTAATCTAGATATCAAATTTCATGTTGTCAATTAATTGATCCTCGATATCTTAGGATTCCACCCCGAAACTCTAGTCGATGGCATTACGGTGCCTAAACTTCTTCATAAATAAAGTAATATCCTCCATGTACCTCTTTAATTACATATGAATACCTCCCTAGTTAAGAGGGAGTGTTGAAGAATGTAACAAGGTCCGGTCTTCATTATTAATATATTTGTAAAAAAAAATATTATTATTATTAAATGACTTATTAAAGCATGGGTTTCATGCTTGGTTCATATTAGATTAAGGTCCCCATTGCGGACTTCTAGGTTAGTCATTACAGATTTAAATTGATCCATTTTGGGGTTTTAAATCATGTAATTAGGATTGAGTCAAAGTCAATTTATTTGACTCCTCCATCAAGTCATCCACTTCAAGGTCATCATCCTCGATCTCTTCAGCAAACCTTCTTCAAAGATAGCTCTCAAGTCGACCTCTCTTAAATGATACATGTAGGCTTCAATAAACATACTCAAGTCGACCTAAAAAGTCACAACCCTTCAAACAGAGTTATGTCGGCTCATTTCAATTGGGAAACAACTATAAATACCAGCCTAAGGTCCTCGCTCAACCACAGAAGTTCAAATCATTTATGAAACTCATATTACCTTAGAAAGTTCGAAGAATTTCAAAGATACAATTGAGATCAAGTTCAATGATTTCAGAGGAGTTTCTTGATGCAAATTACAATGATATAGTTTCGGTGTCATTGGAGAAGTAATTTTGGATAGATCACAATATTCCACTACAGTCCTACCTCATGATGATTACAAGTCTCGGTGTTATTCCAGAGGATGTATTTCGGTGACTTCTATTCAGTACAGGCCTCAAACTTGGTGCAATCTCAGTGATGAAGCCACACCATAGGAACCATAGTTCAGTTTTATCATAGCAGTATGAATTCAGTTCCACATCAGCAAAGATTTTTCGATGTCATCAAAATGGAAGGATCTCAAGGCTACTATAGAAGGTTGAAGTTTATCTCGGTGTTATTGCAATGATGAGGATGAAGTTTTGGTGCAAGCAAGGGAGATCTCAGTGTCATCACAGTAAGGAGATATCAGTGGTAACACAGTGAAGGGATGACTTGGTGGAGAGAGTCTCTAATGTATAAAGGTCCTGGTCGTCTCATCTTGAATCTACTGAAGGAAGAATTTTGATTGGGTTTTCTCCAAAGAGTGGAGTTTTTCCCTGTCAGTGTGCCTACATCTTGTGCCCTCTTCTATTTGTCATTTGACATTAGTCTTGATGATAAGAAAAGATAAATTGAAAGAATACATAATAATATTGAACACATCACAAGTTGATGTCATAATAAGAGAAATTGATTCACTGCCATTTCTCTAACATAATCAAGGATAATTTTTCTAGCTTTGATTTCACCCTTTTTATATTTGGATTTGACATCATCACTTGCATTCTCTAGTGGATCAACTATTGTGTCTTCAACATACTCCAAAACTTTTTGTTCTTCAAGAGTGATATCTACCCTTACTTTCCATGGACCAAAGTTTGAAGCATCATTCAACCTCTCCTCTATCTTGAAGTAGGACGAAGTCATCTTAATCAGAAAAATTTGGCATCATGTGAGGTCTCTTCAGGTGATCTCTACTCTCCTTAGACCTGTCTTCACCAAGGCTCTGATACCATGTTAAATTCTGAAAGTTCTATGCATAAATTTAAAAATTATTTGTAGAAACTTGAAAGTTCTACATAGAAAACTGAATGTGCTTGCAAAAATTTGAATGGAACTAAATGTACTTTGCAGAAAGCTTAATGTACTTTGCATAAAGTTGAATGTAATTTGCAAAAAACTGAATGTACTTTGCAGAATGTTGAATGTACGTTGCAGAAAATTGAATGTACTATGTTGTTACCAATACTTAGAATGCATATTTCTTCTTCACAACTTTTCATATCAGCAATTGTAGATAGAACTTAAACTTAAATATCATATGGAGACAACCAAGCACAAATATGGGACACTGAGAGTTAGGTCGAATGACCAAGGCAAAACCCACAAGGGGAAAACCCAAGTGATTATTCTTCTATTAGATTTCTTCAATTGTTCCACAGAATACAAAGAGAGAGAAAATCAGAATGAATAAAGTCATTAATGTTTGATCAAATTGTAGTTGAAGTGCTCTTGCTATTTTCTTGAAGATCTCCTCCTTCTCTTGATTAGATCTTGTCCTACACACTTGCTCCAACCCTTCCCTTGCTCTTACTCTTCACATTCTCTCACACTTCTCTTGCAGCCACTCAACTCTAGCTCTCCTTCAGAATTAACATATTACACTCAAATCTCACTTTCTCTTGCTTAAATAGATGAGAAATGAGAGAAGTTACAAAATGAATTCATTCCTTGAGCCAATAATAGAATAATTGAATTCCATCAGGGAGAAGTTACTTGAGGAGAAGTGTAACTCATCCCAAGAATAGAGAGAGAGGTACACATGTCTTGAGGAGTTACAATTTTAATTAGGGAGTGAGAGAGTTACACTTAGATATGAGAGAATATTTGGTGAGAGTTGCAAATCAAATTGAATGAGGGAGTTACAAGTGCATTTAATAAGCTGTTACACTTTTTCCATACATTCAATTAGTGAGGGAGAGTTAGATTCTCTTAAGTGTGGAGTTACTCTTTTATTCCAAGAGAGAGTTCTGATTTGCCAAGAGATTCTGAAATTAATTTTTTTATTGCATGAGAGAATTGGTTTTTATGAATCCATTAAAGGTGAATGATTTTAGACTCTTTTATAAGTAATAATATAATAATAATAACACTAGTAAGGATAAAAATATTAATTCTTGACTTTTATAATCATGATTGATTTGATTTTAAAGTCAATTACATATGTCGAGATCATCATTGATCATTTAGACATTACTTTATATTTTTGGAAAGTCACTTCCAAATTGAGATGTGAATTACTATTTTTGGAAAGTCATATTAGAATCGTTAGAAATGAATTTTTCTTATAGGTGGTTCAAACATAACTAAAAGATATGATTTCTTCTAAGAGAAATTCATCTCTGAGCTGTCAAATTTTAGCAATATAGGCCCCATAAGGTTGTGAAAATATGTACTTTTGTCTTCATAATCACAAACAACTTTAGGATTCATCATTTATGTATCATTTGGGGCATGAGTTCACACGCTTTTTATATCATGGGCATCCACAAATTGTTTTCTTATCGAGCTCTAGCATTTCCTTTATGCATGCCCGAGTAATGAATAAGTGACCCGTCCCTTTATTTATTCAATAGTGTGTTGAGGTGAGTGATTCAAATTCTAGAATTCAATCATCTATCGAAGTTTTGTCATGTGGAAAAGGAGAAGAATGATTAAGATTCCAGAATTCTACTATCTATCAAAGTGTTGTCAAGTGAAAATGGAAAGAGCGGTTACTATTCCAGAATTCCACATGTCAAAGTATTTTCAATTGGAAATGGAGAAAAGCATTTAAGATTTCGGAGTACCACCATCTAGAAAAGTATTATGAAATGAAAAAGGATAAAGTAATCAAGATGATATTTGAACTGAATGATTCCTAGGGAGTCGCCATCCATTGTGTGAAAGTTGGGTTGCATATAGGATGTACATAATTAGATATTTTCGTATTTTTTTATAGTTTAGGATATAGTGTTTCCTTTTTCCTGGGATATGTAGATCTTTCTTCTCACTACAATGTCTTCATCCTTATATTGTTGGTGGATCACAAAACTTTATTTGCAGTTTCTTGACTTGCATATTTGGTCAAGCAATGAAAAGGCCCTATAATTTCCTCCAAGCAACCTGCAAGAGCCCCAGTATTTTTATTTCTCTTGTCACGTGTCTTGGTAACAAAGGTATTATTTTGGATTTTAATAATCTCCATTAGAGGTTCTTGATACATTTTGATGTCATTTTTTTAATGATTAAGTTCATACTGTGTATTTTTTTCGTTATATTGTGCATGATTTTTTCTCGCGAGATGTTTTGGGTGAACACTTCACTTGACTCCAGGGGAAAGAAAAATAGTAAGATAGAGAATGATGTGTCAGTGATGAATGAAGTGCTAAACATAAAGGTTGTCGAGAGAATGAGATAGAAAAATGACACCAAGTTCATGATTAATGTCCACTTGAAACATGACCATGTGATTTTTTAATTGCTGACAGTTGCAATTTCATTCCAAATAAATGCTTGGGATGTCCATTAGGACTTTGAATTTTTAATTATACCAAAGATATGGTAAGAATGGAATGTGATTTGATTAAAATTTTAATTGTAAATGCATCTATAATATGTCTATCAAGTGAGCTTTAAGTGTCTATAATTTATATCATTCAACTACTTTTCAACACTTGATAGGTAAATTGGGTAAATTTACAAGAATTGATAATTATATTCGTTTATTGTAATTGCAGTCCTTTTATATCTTATTTATTTTGTAAATTTTCAATCCCTTAGAACTTTCATTCTCTGACAAGATTTGGAAATAAATTTCTTTGTTAGAGGACTAAACATTGATGTCTTACTCATAGCATGCAAATATTTGTAGTCCATGTTGTGGGAAATGCTTATCGAGTATTGAAGATATTCACCGAAATGAAATCCTGCAAAATGTATCGTCAACATATTTGAAATAAGCTAATAAATTTTTTCCTTTGGATGGTTTAAAGAATTCACTTAATATTTTTGTCTTGGTTTCTTCAAAGTCTAATCATTTTGAAGGATCGACCTTGAAAAATTTTGAGGCATGTCGATGTTCAAGATATTTACAATAGTAATCTGACTATTATAAATTGCACAACAAAGACAAATTTGTTGGTTAGGAGGAAATCATTAACACCCATGTCTCCAATTTTTTCTCCATTATTAAAGGCTAATAAAATAGAAGTTGGCAATTTGTTAAGAGAAATATTGTCTCAAAGGTTAGATACATTTGTAAAATATTAGTGAAGGGGAGTCCAGAATCTAAGACCTCATCAATATTTTGGCTTCATGGATTGGAGTGAATGAAATTGCAATTTCGACCTTAATGGTCATGCTACCGCTCAAATTAGCAAAGATCCTAAAAGAATATCCTTGAAGGGCTACTAGTAGGTCAAGGGAAACAATGGATCAATAGCCCACTGTCACCTCGGCTAAGGCTCCCTACTCTTACGGACTTTCACCGATGGGAGGAGACCCATTATAATAAGGATTGTGAAATTGAATGGATCAATGATAGGATGAGAGGTGATCCTAAAATCCTATTCACAAGAGAGGCTTAGATATAAGGCTTGCTTGCTTTGATAGCAAGATGAAAGGCTCTCTAAGAAGGGCTTAAGGGAATTATAGGAGTTAGGGTTTGAGTATATGACTTATCAAGAAGATTCTTAGCTCCTAAAATCTTTGTAAGAAACTTGGCTTCCAAGCGCTATTTGTGAAATTTTCTTCAATAAGTTGTGGACCACACGGGACCAAGCAAACCCGAGGCTAAGTAAAGGGAATGTGGTTGAGAAACCAATGATGTGCTTGACCTGATCAGGGAATAAAAGTGGATAAAGGAAGGAATTTCCAATGAAAGTAATGCAATGATCCCAGTGAGGTTTTTAGCCAAGGGAAACCTAGGGCAAGGAATGGTCCCTGAGTTAAGGCTTGCAATATATTGAGATGAAACTGTTGGATTTGAATGAAATTTGGAGGGCCTCTTGAGAAAACTCCAGCGTAGTTGTGGAACAAAAAGCAAATAATTTTTATGGTTAGATTGTGAGATAAGTGATGCCCTAGGTGACCTATGTAGGTTAAGCCTAGAAATAAAAGGTGAGAGAAGGAAAATAAGTTTAAGGTGATCACCCTTATGGTGGACCAGTTCCTAATGCTTTGGGGAGATTTGGAGTCACGAGTAATAATGACTATGGACATTCAATTTTCTATGTCAAGGAGGCCTCAAAGACAACCTCGCATAGCATTAGGGCAATAACAAAAGCAACTTCAAGAATTTTATACTTCATTTTGAAAAATAGATGGCTTATCAAGATGAATTTCAATGAAGAAGAATCTCTAGGATCGTTCTTTCATAATACATGGCCCATGCATGAAGCATCACTCTAGAAACCAATTTTCCATAACTTCGTATAAATGGATGCAGTAAATTATCCCTAGTATAGCGAAATCCCAACAATAATGTACGTGACAAAATATAAAGAGAAAATAACATTAAATTGTACTTACATGTATTAAGAGTATATCCAACCATTGAAATTTTTTCATTCAAGAAGCTCCAAGACAAGAGAAAATAATCCAAAAATCAAAATTCATTCCATGCTCCAAAATTTTGTCCTCCAAGAAGGATAGCGAAGTTTTCTAAAGAGATACAAATCCAACCAAGTGATTATGCTAAAATGAATTCACATCACTTGTATTTATACACTTCCAATGAGTTCGATTTAGCTAATTAGGCCTACATTAGCCCCTAAAATAAAATAATGTGTAAAATAACTAACTTTTGGTGACAAGCCCACCAAATTAGCTCATAAAAAAAAGAATAAGCCTCTTAAGGGGTCAAATGATGAATAATACATGTCTTTGGGCCTTCTAAGAAGCTTGATGAAGTCCATAAGTGCCATAATGATGAATAGGAATCCTGAAAGGTTGGCCCCTTGTTCTCCAAATAATAAACCTTTGGTGTTCCCAATGGGTGTGGGGACACACAAGTAACCTCATGGGTCTCCAAGTAGATCGAAGATGCATGTACACCATCTGTAAAGGCTCATATGATGGTGTAAGTGATGCCACATCAGCATTCAAGTTCTGGGTCATCTGCAAAGCGCATGCTACAACTGTGGGGCTGGTTGGGTATGGTAAACCAGGTGCATCTTCCTCGTCCAATATGTAAATATCGAGCAATCTATGAACTTCTACAGGGATCCATGGAATGTTTTCTATTGTTGTGGAGGCCCATGGCTTTCTACACACACCAAACATGTGCCAATGTAGCCCTCTACAGGGTTAGGTACTTGTATATGGAGACCAACCCCAAAATGGAGACATTCTGCAATCCAACATAAGATCCAATGCATCCCCTAGCCTTCCAGTACAACAAGTCATTTAAGTAAATTGATTTAAAGAGCTTACAAACCATGGAAAGCATGTGGACACCTCATAATGACATGCCCTTCCATAGTGGGATTTGGCATGTGCTAATGTATCCAAACTCCAAAGGGGGTTAGCCAAGTACACTATTAGGTGTTTTCTACCTTTAAAGGGGACAACATGTTCAAGGTACATCCTTTAAATGGTGATGTCATATGATAAAGAGATGAATGGATTAGGGAGCGAAAGGGGAAAACTCGGGCCACATGTCGAGGTACAAAGGTAGCTAGTAAAAAGGGAAGCCCATACTTCGGTATATAATGTATAGGAGGGAGCAATCATGGTGCATGAGATACCTCGGTGTTGATTTTTCCACCCTTCTTTATATGTTTTTTACCTTCTATGATTTTTCTTTGATTAACTTCTCGAGGCTCAAGGATAAGAGCATGATGTGTAAGGTATAACAGTGGATACCCCCTTTAGGGTAGGGTGGTTCATTTCCCAACAGGGGTTGGGACAATCGTGGGTTCCAGAATGATGGAGGAGGCTCATCTGGGGCCCTATTATGGAACTAGGGTGATTGTAAAAATTATATAACTTATGTGTTATATGTCCAAGATTCTCATGATCTCACACTATTTTAACTTCATGCAAAATACAGAATCTATTCCACCATTGATCATTTGCGAAAATTAAATCAAGATTGCAATGCACACATGAAACAATAAAATTTCACACATATGAACACAATGTTTAACGGGAAAGCCTAAAGCTAAAAACCCCAACTATATGTGTATAATATATGTCATAGATATCATGTAACAATCCTCATACAAAGCTGATCATATCAAGCTCTCAGTACAATACAATCGCTACACACTAATCAGGCTCGATCTTGCAAATCCATGCACCGATCTCTGCCACCTGCTAGCCTGCCTCTATTGCGCAATCCCTACTGAAAAATGGCTCTGAATGAACTCGAATTGCTCCAGCCTTGCTCACACAATCCTCATAGGCATCTCTACTGAGTGTTGGATGCAATCAATGCATCACTATAGTCACAACTGATAGTCACACTTGCCCTTTCACCTATCTTTGCACTGGGTCTCCACTGGATCTGACATGCACTGTAGTTAACTGTTGTATTGTTTAGTTGATTAATGAGTTATTATTTAGTGAATTAATTAACTAATTAATTCACACCACTCTCAATAGTGTATCAATCAGTTAGACTAGATACAACTAGCTCAACTGAGTCTAACTGAGTTAAACTAAATACAACTCCACCAACTACTTCTCCAACTCCACCAAACTCTGTCACATGAGTTCTAACTAAATTTCTCCATGCAATAGCTCCAGTAAACCCTCAGGAATAGCAAAATTCCTTCTGTCAGCTGCTGCACTTAATTGAAGTGCTCCAAGAGAATAAGATAATATTTAGAGTCCAAATATTATTAAGAGCTAATAATATTTGACATATCTATTTTTAGACTGGCAATCTAAAAATATATTCTGCCCAATATGTCTAAAAATAGAAGTCCATCTATTTTTCCAACCTAACCAACCATCCACAAATAGCATCCTAAAACTCATAGAATATGAGCGACATGTCTAAAAATAGACATAGTCTAAAAATAGACTTTGCGACAAAAATCACCTGTGTGGGCCCCACCTAGTTTAGGTGATTACTTTCCAACTAGGATCAAGGATGATGTTCCAGGATGCCTCATTCACTGTTTCTTGTTGCAATCTTCAACACTCCCTCTCAACAAGAAAGGACTGTCTTTGCATGCGACATGCAACTCCATGCGTTTGCCCTGCAACTCCATGCATCTGCTCTGCAACTCTTGTTGCAACACTTCCGAAACTGAAAGGCTCCAAACAACTCAATCAATCTAATCTATATATCATCAAAGTCTTCGACTTCTGTTGGTACCAACTGCACATGTCTTCAGGAACCACTACGCTGTTGAACTCTGCACTTGCTGTCAACTCTGAACCGCGCTCCAGTATCCGACACTGTCACTTTGATCTCACCTGCATCAATCCAACTGATCATGCTACTGCTGCTCTGTGGGCACCTCGTAGCCAGGTTCAATTCATGAGATCCACACCATCTCAATGAATCCTGCCAAGAAATCTCCTCTTGGGATTACTCATGCATGTCACCCCACCTCTCACCTGGTGGTATAGCTGCATGCACTCCCTCTGCCCATCTGGCATGAAATTTCTCTGCATGATTGGTTGCTCCCACTCCATGATCCTCATCTTGTGGCTGCTCCACATCCCGAGGTTCACTCTTACCTGCATGCAAATCCTGCTCCCTCTCAAGCTTCAATTGCATGTCTTTCTTGCACTTCCCAATAGTAGGAAGCTCCGTAGAAATCCCATCTACTTCAAGTCTGTAGAGATTCTTCGCTCAAATCCCAACCTTCTTGACTTGTCCTGTTGCTTTGTACCGAAGGAAAAATTTTCCTTCATTAAAGACAACATCATACCCTTTATCCTCTAACATTGCGACTGAGATTAAATTCTTCTTTAAACCTGGAACATGCACTACATCTTGTAAAAGAATGAGTTTACCTAACTCCCTCTGAAAGGTAATGGTACCAATGCCGGTCGCATTGTATCGTCCATTGTCACCCAACTCAACATACAACTGGAGATCTTTCTCCACCAAGTCACTGAAAAGATTCACATCTCCCGTCATGTGAAAGGAAGCACCACTATCAAAGTACCACCCCGATCCCAATGCACTAGACACCATGCATGCGATCAATGAGAAGTTAAGCTCAAATTGTGAGGCAAGAGCCTCACCAGCTGCAGCTCCAACAACCTGCTTGTTCTTATTCTTCTGCGGACAATTTGTGGCGAAATGCCCATGTTCGTGATAGTGAAAACACTTCACTTTGGACATGTCACGCTCCTTTACATCCACACCGGATTGAGAAGTATTTTTCTTTCCCTTCCCTTTCCTTGCTTTGGCAGCCAAAGCGCAATCCTCTTCATCATCATTCTTTGATGAAGAGCCATCCTTGGTACTCCACCTTATCTCCTCCTGCACAAGATCCGACAAAAGTCGCTCCCATCCTGGCAGTTTCTCCCGTCCATTGACAAAGTCTTTGTAGCTATGCCAACTCTTCGGAAGCCCAAGGAGAGCCAAGCTCACCAAGTCTTCTTCATCCACACCGACTCCTACACTCCCAAGCTCATCCCTACAGTGGACAAACTTTGTCAAGTATACCGGAATAGTGTCATTCTTCTCCATTTTTATTTTTCTGAGCTTGTCTTTAAGTGCCAACTTCCTCTGGTCACTTATGCTTTGGAACAAGTCTGTCAAAGCCTTCCACATTAAGAATGGAGTGGCTTTACCGTGAAGGCTGGACACTATGTGGTCCTTCACACCTTCCAACAGAATCCTTCGACACTTTGCTACCTTCTTTTGCCATGCGTCAAGTGTGGCTGCATCACTAGAACTCCTTCAACCCATTATCATTCCAGCACCGCCTCCATCCTGTCCTTCCATGCTATGTAATTCGAGCTCCCATCAAGGGCATACTCCAATCACAATTCGTTGAATCAATGAATGCTCAACTTCGACACCAAGAAAACATTGCAGCAAATTTGAATTCCACCAGCACAAAACTCAACCACTTCAATAATTGCAATCTCCTTCAATGATCAACTGCTCCGATACCATGTAGAAATTATATAACTTATGTGTTATATGTCCAATATTCTCCTGATCCCACACTATTTTAACTTCATGCAAAATACAAAATCTATTCAACCATTGATCATTTGCGGAAATTAAATCAAGATTGCAATGCACACATGAAACAATAAAAATTCACACATATGAACACAGTGTTTAACGGGAAATCCTGAATCTGAAAACCCCAACTATTTGTATATAATATATGTCATAGAGATCATGTAACAATCCTCATACAAAGCTGATCATATCAAGCTCTCAGTACAATACAATCGCTACACACTAATCAGGCCCGATCTTGCAAATCCACGCACCGATCTCTGCCACCTACTAGCCTGCCTCTACTGCACAATCCGTGCTGAAGAATGGCTTTGAATGAACTTGAATTTCTCCAGCCTTGCTCACACAATCCTCATAGGCATCTCCACTGAGTGTTGGATGCAATCAATGCATCACTATAGTCACAACTGATAGTCACACTTTCCCTTTCACCTATCTCTGCATTGGGTCTCCACTGGATCTGATATGCACTGTAGTTAACCGCTGTATTGTTCAGTTGATTAATGAGTTATTATTTAGTGAATTAATTAACTAATTAATTCACACCACTCTCACTAGTGTATCAATCAGTTAGACTAGATACCACTAGCTCAACTGAGTCTAACTGAGTTAAACTAAATACAACTCCACCAAACTCTGTCACATGAGTTCTAACTGAAGTCCTCCATGAAATAGCTCCAGTAAACCCTCAGGAATAGCGTAATTCCTTCTGTCAGCTATTGTGCCACATCTGTGCACTTAACTGAAGTGCTCCAAGAGAATAAGATAATGTTTAGAGTCCAAATATTATTAAGAGCTAATAATATTCGACATATTTTTAGACTGGCAATCTAAAAATAGATTCCGCCCAATATGTCTAAAAATAGAAGTCCATCTATTTTTCGAACTTGACCAACCATCCATAAATAGCATCCTGCAACTCATAGAATATGATCGACATGTCTAAAAGTAGACATGTCTAAAAGTAGACATAGTCTAAAAATAGACTTTGCGACAAAAATCACCTGTGTGGGCCCCACCTAGTTTAGGTGATTACTTTCCAACTAGGATCAAGGATGATGTTCCAGGATGCCTCCTTCACTGTTTCTTGTTGCAATCTTCAACAGTGATGGCCATGGGTATGGGGTAGAGCTCATGCATTGCCTTTTGCCCAAGTGTTAAATATGTTTGTTTTGGCCATCTTTTTCATATTGTGGAACATTTTCCTATTATATGTGGCCAATTATGCTTTTACTTTTCTCTTTAGCAGCATCAACCTCTACGACATCATTCCAAGCCCGAACGAAGGTGTGGACAAGGGGAAGGGGAAGCTAACCCTATGTGGACCCATTGGAGAAATGTGGACCCAGGTGGGAAATATGATGAATGGGGTTATATTGAACGAAAGGGGAGTGATGTATGGGGATGGGGAAGAAATGCCACGCAACCAAAATTAGTATTTCCCATGTAATACCATCCCTAAAGCCCAAAGGTCAATAAAAGAGATCCCACGTGACTAGGATCCAAGGGTAGCATCCAAAATAGGTATAGGGGACAAGAGCACAAACCTAGCCCATTATTTCTGCCAAATTCCCCCATTAATCCATTCCCAGAAGTGTCCATGATAAGAAAAATACAATACTCAATTGCCAAATGACAAGTCATATCTTTAGGTTCAGGAGGCCCACCTTCAAACATAGGATCTTGACATATGAGTGAGGGACCACATGGCTAGCTCAAGTGGCAGAGAAATGGCACAATGAGCTAGTTGTTGGTTGCAAGGAGCTGCTAGTTGACGACTAAGGAACATCTTGGAGAAAATTTTCTCCTAGGGATATCACCCAAAAAATTGCGGGCAACATCTGGCCTCAACTGGGACATGATATCTCGAAAATTGGGCGAAGCTACTCAAATGGGAGGTCACTAGAACTCTAGAAATATCTTGGTTACCGTAGACCTATTACCTGCACATATCAAAGACTAAACTCTCGGGGTAACATGTTTGTACGATGTTTTATGATCACCCATGCTTAATGTTAGGCCATAAAATCAACGAAAAATAAAGTGTGAAACTTTTAATCTAAATGTAGTTATTCTACTATGAGTAATATCATATGACATTAGTTCTAATGAAAAATTCATTATGTGATGCTTCCTACTCTAACATGCATATGATGAAGCCAATATCAAGTGTAATAAAAAATCCAGTGCAACCAACATATCATCAAATCAATCAAAATGAGCCTGCCAATATGATTACTCATGGAGAAAATCCCAAAGTGAATGCATACCCAAAGACATAGAGGAAGATGCGGGCAAGAGGTGGGAAATATAGTTTTCATGTGAGGTAAGAGGAATCCCTAAGAGAAGGAACATGAGTCAATTTAGAGATGCAACTCCTTCCCTCTAAGTACAGAATGGTGGAATGAATGATTATCCTTAAGAAATTCTTATCACAATTATTGCTCATAATATTATTCTTTGTAGATGCCACAAGGTTGTGATGAGAGGGGAACGAAAGGTGAGTGTAAGGAGTGCAACAACTGCGTTGCTCAAGGTGATGGTCACATTAGAGAGGGGAGGACCTGCAATGATCAAAACCATGAGGTTGAATCCAAGGAGGTAAAGTATAATCCATGAGGGGCTCTTCCTTGAAAATATACTTGGAAGGGGGAAAGGGCTTACAATCACCTGAGATCATATTATAAGGGGTAAGGGAATCACTTGTGGAAGACTTAAGATGATGAACAAGAGGAAAAGGAAAAAGGGAGAGTGAAATATTATATTCAACAGGTCTTTCTTCCTTAAAATCATAATATAAAGGCTAAAGTGATTTGAATATAGAATCATAAGGAGGATAGGTGGGAGTCTTATCGATTTCATCATTATTAGTATCAAAGATTGAGTCTCCCCTAAAAGGAGAATTGATTACTTCCAACTGCTCCTCTTCATGCAAAGGAAAATAATAATCCTCCCTCCCAAGGGCATCGATGGATATGTCATCATAAGTAATGTTTGATAGAAAGGGAATACCAATCTCAACCTCATCCTCCTTATCAGTGTCATAAATGGGAGCACAATCAAATTGAGGACCAACAATTTCCCATTTCTAATATTCAATGTGGAAGTAATATCTAATGGCAGCTTCCAAGGGGCTAATGGGATCACCTTCAAAAGGAGAATCATCAGGAGTATTATCCTTGGGAAAATTAAGGTTAGTCTCAACTTCACCTTCCATAAACTCATCCTTCCCAACTAATGTGCTCTCAAAATCATCCTTTTCATTGTTTGGAGCCAACGATGACTCATATTCCTGCTTATCACTTAGATTATCAAGGTTACCTCCCACCTCTTTAACGAGACCTTCCTTTAGGGCTTTATCATAGGTAATGAAAGGAGGGTTCTAATCGGAAATTAAAGGGGAACTTGAGGCTTTTCCTTTGAAGACATATTCCTCACTAAGATCCTTTTCAAGATCGCACTTTTCCATTGTGTATCTCTTGCATAGAGTCTCCAAGAGCCTCCCACTCTTCATGATGGATGCCACCCCATATTTATAAAAATATACCTTCAAAGTGATCATAATCAATGGCAATCTCATAAGGGAGGCTATCATACTAATCTTTAACTTGACCTTCAAGTGATAAAGCCAACAACCTCATAATGGTGTCATCATTGTCAATCCTTACTAGGGCCAAGGCCCAAAAGAAGTCGTCAAGATGGACATTGGGATATTGATTAGGACTTCCTTTGAAGTTAGGCATCCCACTTCTCATCAATGCCTTGATTTTTGGGTGCTCTAGAACTTCTTCAGTACCAAGGTCATTATAGGGAGGAGGGAAACCATGCTACTCGAGATAACCCATTTATTATGATTTTTACACATTATGATTAAAAATGGAGTCGCCAGGGTGAATGTAGATGCCTTAATAGATGCTTGCTTCACCCTACAAGCATCAAATTTTAAGTTCAATGAAGAACTAAGGCTTCGATCTTCCAATGCAGTCGCCAATAATGAAATGTCAATATGTCGTATGGGGAAAAAAACACACGTCTCTTTTCATCAGCAACGAAGCCAAAAATGTTATTGCTCAAACTAGCAGGGGTCCTAAAAGGGGATCCTTGAAGGGCTACCACTAGGTCAAGGACAACAATGGAGTAATAGCCCACGGTCACCTCAGCTAATGCTCCACACTCTTTACAAACTTTCTATGATGGGATTAGACTCATTATAATAAGGATCATGAAATTGAATGGATCAATGATAGGATGTGGGGTGATCCTAAAAGCCTATTCACAAGAGAGGCTTATATATAAGGCTTTATTATTTGAAAGAAATATGAAAGGATCTCTAAGAAGGGTTTAAGGGAATTCTAGGAGCTATGTTTTGAGTATATGACTTGTCAAGAAGATTCTTAGCTCCTAAAATCCTTCTAAGAAACTTGGCTTCCAAGTGGTCTTTTTGAAATTTGCTTCAATAAGTTGTGGGACCACATGGGACCAAGCGGACCCGAGGTTAGGTTAAGGGAATGGGATTGAGAAACCAATGATGTGCTTGACCTAATCAGGGAGGAGAAGGCGATCAAGGAAGGAATT